>CM055072.1:36875548-36906711 GCA_029204045.2 Tillandsia leiboldiana | reverse complement strand
GCGCACCCACCACGACCACCGGTCGAATTCAAGTTTGGCCGGGAGGGTTGAGCAAGCGCTCCTCCGAAGAAGATGACAAGAAAAAAAAACAAAGAAGGGCAGGATTCCTCATCAAGAATGTCCTACGGGATTATCTATCGTCGAGAGCCGGCTAGGCCGTACCCCGCGTCGAACCGACGACGGGGACGCAAGTCCCACAGAAGCACCAAGGGCCCCCCGCGGCTTCACCATAGTCGGCCCAGGGGACACCCCGCAGATCCTTCGGCCATAGCCAAAGGGAACGACGGCGGGGCCTTCAAATGCCAACATGGGTCGAGCCCCACAAGAGGCTTCGACCGCTCGGGGGCACAGAGGCGGCCCATCAGTCACCCTTGGGGAGGGTCGACACCATTCCCCCATTCCGAGGGACGTCGGTCGCAGGCGAAGCCCTTTCGGTCCCCGATCCAGATTTTCCTCCGCCTCACAAGGGGAAATGGAGAACCTGGGTCATTCAGCTAGCCCAAAACCTCAAGATACAACCCTAGTCTAAGCCATGGCAAAGAAGGTAGTGATCCTCATGCGACATGGGAGATGGACGCCAACCGGTAGAACGTGCCGTGTGTAACCCGTATTTCACACTACAGGACCGGCCCGATAGCAGGGTCGTCATGACGAAGACACGTAAGCGTCGAACTACAAAGTCAAGAGCCGACGCCGCAGCATGGCATCATGGCCCACTTGGTCGCGGCCGAACCTGGGCTGGAAACGGCGCTACGCATCGCTCTTCGTTGCACCGACTGCGGCCATAACCAAAAGACGGATCTCGTCATGCCGTCTCAGGAAAAGGCTATTATGACTCATGGTCAGTGTCGAAGAGGCCTCGGATGAATCCGTACACCTAAGAAACTGGACACTCGACTAACTGCCTTAGAGGCCGTCTGTTGAGGTGCAACCAACAAGTACCTAACTTGCCAAAGGAACCACGGTGTCACGCCCCGGAACCCGGGCTCGCCAACAGATCCGCCGTGCACATGGGATTTCCCGAGTACACGAAGCGCTGGTAACCTGCTCCGATATAATATAAACAATAAAAGAGCATAATACAGAGCTGAAGTGGAAGAACCACATAGTATCTCAGACTGGAACTACTAATGAAGCTGTAATATGTACAATAATCTCCCAGCTCACCAAAATAGTACATCCAGCTGGCGAAAGCCAGACCTAGAATAAAAGAAGAATACCACAGTCTGAGTAAAGGGTGCAGCATCTATCTAACAGCTCTCAGTCTCCCAGGAGATCTATCTATTCAGCGATCCCCTTACCTCGATCAGCTGCCGATGGCCTAGCAGCTCCCGCAGACGACTCTGCAAATAAGAAAATAAAGGAGAAGAAAGAAACAGAAAGAACAATGGGGGTGAGAACTACCAGATAAACTAGTAGCCTCCCCTAGTGGGCAAAACCTCAACTCTGACGCACCCACTAGGACTACTAGAGGCCAGAAAGGAATAAGTGGTAAAGCTGTAAACAGAACTGCTGAATAAAGGGAAACCACCACTAGTATGCCTCTAAATGTCATGTAGCATGAAATGACTGTATGCAACAATACCAAACATGCCTGCCTGAAATAACTCAGTCTTGTGTCACTGGTACTGCCTGCTGTGCCTTGCCAAATCGGGTATGCTGGCCAATGCATAACACCGATAGGGGATAGTGTTTGCCAAATCGGGTATGCTGGCCAACGCATGACACCGATAGGGAATAGTGTTTGCCAAATTGGGTATGCTGGTCAACGCATAACACCGATAGGGGATAGGAGTCTCAAGGACTCAAAGTCTGTCTGTAACACACTCCGGAGTGGCACTCGAGGGGAGCGACCCACACGAGTAAAAGTACCTCAGTAATAAGTATCATAAGTGTCGTAAACAGCAGGACTGGATCATGACTATGATCAAAGTGGGAAAAGCCATCCACTAAGAAACTCTGATATGATGCCATAGTACTCAATAAGTAGAAAACCATCCACTAAAGAAAAGCCCGATCCCCTGCTGATGCCAAAAATAGACCAGACTCAACCCATTCTGATGCAAGGATAAACATCCGGCCGACCGCCTACAGTCCGCGGTCACCGCAACACCCCACAAGTTTATAATCTAACATAACCTTGGCTATACTATTCCAAACCCCTGCTCATACTCGAGCGACAAGCAACTGAAAGCAAAAGAGAGCAATAAAACATGTCAAGCCTTAATATGATAGTGTAGCAATAAATAGTGGCCCTACCTGATGTCCGGGCATGCATGCAACTGTCTTTATTTTAAAAGTTGTAAAATAGTGTCAAAGATTTAAAAAGATTGATTTACTGAATAAAGTCATTTGCATGCGAGATTATAGCCTTTGTCTTAAACACAGTGTCCCAATATAAGTCATCATATCATCTGTGGGGTTATATAAATTTTAGGAGAGTTCGTCCCAGCGGTTCTCATCAATTGTCCTGTTAGTAGTCCTGTAATAGTCCTGTTAGTAGTCCTGTTAGTAGTCCCAATAGTTCTCATCAATTTAGTTTGTCCCAATTGTTCTCATCAATTGTCATATTAGTTTGTCCCAATTGTTCTTATCAATTGTCATATTAGTTTGTCCCAATTGTTCTCATCAATTAAATTTTAAGGGAGTTCCAGTAATCCCAGTGAGCTTGTCAAAAATGAGGTAAGCAACAACCGCCCACCTCGAACAGCTCAAATCACACCCAGATAGTCTCCTGGCTGTCCACAGTCCCCTAGAACTGCTGTCTGCCGAGAACGTGCCCTACAGCAACACACATTGCACAGGGTGTAACTATATTATTCATAAAAATACAGCTTTTGCTGTTTTTCAAATAGCACGAAAGAGAGGAGTTTTTCACCTCTGTATAGTGTTCAGAAAAATCCAGAAAAATTACGGTTGCGTTCCTCGCGAAGAGTAGATCAAAATCGACTCTTTAAACGCCTCGATCTGATGCTCCTACGCCAAGATAAAAATCGGAGAAGTTGACACTGTCCAGAAATTTCCACAGCAAAAAGGGGGTCAAAAGGCCTCGGGAATCGTGCCAAAAGTACGAAATGGAGCAAAGTGATCAACACGGAAATCGAAGCCTTACCTCTTAGGAACGCGCTGTCGCAAAAATCATCCAAAATTCCTCCTGGTTAGCCCACAGGGAATTTTCGACGGAACTGCGACGGGAAATAGGCCGAAAAAGAAAACCGTCGCAGTGCGCCGCGTCGCAGATAACTCACTAACTGTAACTCCAAAAATTCTGAGATTTGGAGGAGAGAGAGAAGAGAGAGAGAGGAAGAATTTTCGTAGAGGGCACATGCCCTGATTCTCAACTCTAAGGCCCGTAAATCGAGGTGGGAATGAGAGGGGGTGGGGATGGCTATTTATAATGGGCTGGGGCTGCCACACAGGATCGGATCCGAACAGGAAACACCGAAACGGGCCACCAAAAACGCGCCACTGTCCACAAAACAGGGAACAGCCGTGCAAGGGCCACTCAGAAGCTGCCACGTGTCCACGTGGTGCACGGGCCCGGTCCCCGCGCCGGGTCTTCCGGAAGATGTCAGCCAATAGGATCTTGCCACTGGTCACAGTCCCCGTGGGCTTCTAGAAGCCGGCCAGCCAATGGAAGCTGCCACGTGGCAGATGCAGGGTTCGGTGCTCCCGGTGCACGCCAGGCCCATGGACCGCGCAACCCGAGCCCCCCGCCCGCGCCTGCGCCGCCGCCCTCTGCCGCTGTGCCGCCGCTGCGCCGCCGCCCGCCGCCGCCCGACGCCGCTTGCCGGTCGCCGGAACAGTAATTCCGGCGGCCGGAGTTACTGTTCCGGCGTGAACAGTAATTTTGCGCCGAAAAAAATAAAGTAAATATACCATTTCGATCGTTTTCGCGCGCTGAGTCCAAATCCGCTGTCCATTTTGCCAAATTCTCATCCGAAATTTTGCCGAAAGCTCCCGAAAAATTCCATTTGCTCCGATTTTCGCGCAGAGTCTATATTAAATGTCCAATTTCGATTCTACAAGCTCTGCTTCACCGAATAAGCTCCCTACAGTCACTGTTTAATGTTGCACAGTTCCTGCGGGAGTCCGGATCATCACATCCTCCCCCACTAAAAAGAGTTTCGTCCTCGAAACGAGACTAACAATAATCCTCAGTCCGATGTCTCGAATAAGTAGGGGTGAGCATCCCTCATCTCCGACTCGAGCTCCCATGTAGCCTCGCGCTCGTCATGATTGCCCCATTGGATCTTCACATAGGGAATGGCCCGATTGCGCAATTCTTTCACCTCTCGATCCAGAACTCGCAGTGGGCGCTCTTCATACCTCAAATCCTCGCTGATCTCAAGCGATGTGAAGTCGATGACGTGCGATGGGTCGAAGATATACTTCCTCAAAGTAGAAACATGAAATACATCATGGACACCAGCAAGCCTTGGAGGAAGTGCGAGTCGGTAGGCAACTGGCCCGATAAGCCCCAATACCTCAAAGGGTCCAATATATCGGGGGCTAAGTTTTCCACGAATGCCGAATCTCCTGATTCCTTTGGACGGCGAGACTTTCAGGAATACATGATCTCCAACTTGAAATTCTAAGTCTCGTCGCCGAACATCGGCATAGCTCCTCTGTCGGCTTTGGGCGGTCTGAAGATGCTTTCGAATCACCCGGACCTTCTCTTCTGCCTCTATCAAGACATCTGGTCCCAAGGTCCGCCTCTCGCCTACGTCACTCCAATAAAGTGGTGATCGACACTTGCGTCCATACAATGCTTCAAACGGAGCCATCTGAATGCTCGCTTGAAAGCTATTGTTGTACGCGAATTCAGCCAAAGATAGATGCCGAATCCACCCTCCGCCGAAATCCAGGACGCAAGCCCTCAACATGTCCTCCAGGATTTGTATCGTCCGCTCTGATTGCCCATCAGTCTGCGGATGAAAAGCTGTACTGAACCTGAGTTCAGTCCCCAAGGCTGTTTGCAAACTCTTCCAGAAATGCGA
The DNA here is from genome assembly GCA_029204045.2 of Tillandsia leiboldiana. Lineage (NCBI taxonomy): Eukaryota > Viridiplantae > Streptophyta > Magnoliopsida > Poales > Bromeliaceae > Tillandsia > Tillandsia leiboldiana. The sequence goes on along the minus strand of CM055072.1, from coordinate 36,901,711 downwards.
AACAAACCTCGGGTCTCTATCTGATACTATGGAGGCTGGTACTCCATGTAATCTTACTATCTCATCTAGATATAACTGGGCTAGTCGCTCAAGTGGCCACGTAGTCTGCATGGCAGAAAGTGCGCCGACTTGGTAAGTCGATCTACAACTACCCAGATAGCGTCTACTCCTCCCTGTGCCTTTGGCAATCCGACCACGAAATCCATCGTAATGTGGTCCCATTTCCACTCGGGAATTGGGAGACTTTGTAACTTGCCAGCTGGCACTCGATGCTCAGCTTTCACCTGCTGACAAGTTAAACACTGAGCCACAAATCTCCCAATATCCCTCTTCATGCCTTTCCACCAGAAGTGTGCCTTGAGGTCTTTATACATCTTAGTCCCACCAGGATGTAGGGTATAAGGTGTATAATGGGCCTCTCGCAATATCTGCTCTCTAATCTCCACATCTATTGGCACACATGCTCGGTTTCTGTACCTCAGTATTCCCGAGGCATCTACCGAAAAGTCCCCAGACTGATCACTCGGAATATGATCTCTAATCCTGGCCAAGTGGGGGTCCTCACTCTGTTTCTCTTTGATCCTGTCCAGCAGAGTGGGCTGCACGACTAAAGATGTCAGTCTAGCAGAGACCCCAGGGGACACAACCTCTATGTCGAGCCGTCTCATCTCCTCTAATAGCGGCGCCTGGTCTGTGATCATCATAGACAAACTTTGCACCGCTCTCCTACTCAAGGCGTCAGCGACCACATTAGCCTTGCCTGGGTGGTAGAGAATATCTACATCATAATCCTTTAATAGCTCTAACCACCTACGTTGCCTCAAATTCAGCTCCTTTTGCGTGAACAGGTACTTTAGGCTCTTGTGGTCGGTGTAGATTTCACAATGTTCCCCATACAGATAATGGCGCCAGAGCTTTAGCGCAAACACTACAGCTGCAAGCTCCAAGTCATGGGTAGGGTAATTTTTCTCATAATCCTTGAGTTGCCTTGATGCATAAGCAATTACCCTCCCTTCCTGCATCAGCACACAACCAAGTCCGCTGTGTGATGCGTCACTATAGATCACATATCCTTTTCCCATAACAGGAAGGGAAAGGATAGGAGCGGTCATCAGTCTATTTTTCAGCTCCTCAAAGCTCTTTTGACAGACCTCACTCCAGATAAACTTCACTCCCTTACGCGTCAAGCGAGTGAGGGGTGTGGAGAGCTTCGCAAAGCCTTCCACAAACCGACGGTAATACCCAGCTAAACCCATAAAGCTACGTACCTCAGAAACCGTCGTCGGTCGGGGCCAATCACGGACTGCCTCAATCTTCGCTGGGTCCACCGCCACACCTGCAGCGGAAATCACATGGCCCAAGAAGACTACCTCCCGAAGCCAAAACTCGCACTTTGCCAGCTTGGCATACAACTTCTTCTCTTGCAGAAGTTGCAGCACGATCCTTAAGTGCTCCTCATGCTCAATATCACTTCGGGAGTAAATCAAGATATCATCAATGAATACTACTACGAATCGATCCAAGTATAGTCGGAAGATCCGGTTCATTAAATCCATGAATGCGGCAGGGGCATTAGTTAGCCCAAAAGGCATAACTGTAAATTCATAATGCCCGTACCGTGATCTAAATGCCGTTTTCGGAATATCCTCGGCCTTCACCTTCAACTGGTGGTAACCAGACTGCAAATCTATCTTAGAGAAGACACAAGACCCTTGCAGCTGATCAAAAAGATCATCGATGCGCGGCAAAGGGTACTTGTTCTTGATGGTCACTTTATTTAATTCTCTATAGTCCACACATAATCGAAGTGACCCATCCTTCTTTTTCACGAATAGCACCGGCGCTCCCCAAGGCGACACACTCGGCCTAATAAAGCCCTTATCCATTAAATCCTGAAGTTGCGCCTTAAGCTCTCGCAACTCAGCCGGTGCCATCCGGTAAGGAGCCTTTGAGATTGGCGCAGTTCCCGGAACTACGTCAATCACAAACTCAATCTCCCTATCTGGCGGCATGCGAGTCAGCTCAGGTGGGAAAACATCCGGGAACTCGCGGGCAATAGGGATATCCCCGAGTTCCGGTGCCGCCGTAGGCCCCTCAACAACACTAGCCAAAAAGGCTACACATCCTCGATGGATCATCTGCCTTGCTCGGGAAGTCGAAACCATAGAGGCAAAGAAAGCACTCTGACATCCCCGGTATACCATCATCTCCTGGCCTGGTTCTCTAAAAGTGACCGTCCTTGCGGCACAGTCAATAGTTGCGAAATACCGAGCCAGCCAGTCCATCCCGAGGACCACATCGAAGTCCATCAATTTTCTCAGGACCAACAGGTCAGCTGGCATAATCCAGGACTCGATTTGCATCGGGCAGGACCAACAACACTCCTCCACGTGCAAGGTGTGATCGGGAATCTGAACCTCTCGTGCACGTGGCAAAAGTCCTACCTCTATCCCATGTAATGATGCAAATGATTTACTAATAAAAGAATGCGATGCTCCAGTATCAAATAATGTACGAGTCCTAATGCCAGAAAGTAAGGTGATACCTGCCACCACGTGATCTGCTGCCGAAGAGTCCTCTACCTGTGCAGCATACACTCGCCCACTCTGAGCTGGAGGGCGATACTCCGTGGGATGGGAAGAAGATGGCCAGCTTGCTGGAGCATATGGCCGCTGAGCCGTCGACCGTTGCTGAGACGAAGAAGGAGCAGATGCTGAAGAAGGAGCCGTCGATGGTGCATATGGGCAGGCAGCTCGGAGGTGGCCAGACTGTCCACACCGATAACAACGGCCAAATCTCAGATCACAAGCATCAGAGTTATGGTGTCCCTGGCAGAAAATGCACCTAACCGTAGCCTGGGGCTGCCTCGCCTGCTGCCTCTGTCGCGGAGGCCCTTGCTGCCGCGACTGCGATCTCTGCGAATGCTGTTGCTGCTGATGCTGCGGTGGCCTCTGGGATCCCCCAGGCCCTCGCCGCTCAGAGCGCCCACGGCCGGAAAACTGAGGCCGTGGCGGTCGTGGCGGCCTCCAAGAACTGGCCTGTCCCCCGTCGTCCTGCGCTGGTCGCTTCCTGTCTGCGCCTTGAGCGACCAGGCCCCCACGTCTGGCGACGACGTGGTCTCCCCTCTCAACCCACTGGGCATGCTCTGCTGCATCCTCCAAGGTCTGTAGTCTCTGAGCATGCACCAGAGTATAGATTTCAGGGCGCAGGCCCGACTCAAAGAGCTCCACCTGGTGCGGTCCATCCCTGGCGACATAGGGTACGCAGTTGAGTAACCGCGTGAACTCCTGAAAATAGTCTAATGCCGTCCGGTCGCCTTGCTGAAGATTCTTCAAATCATCTTCCAGCTTTTTCTTCATACTCGTGGAAAAGTACGTATCCAGAATCATCTTCTTGAACTCAGACCAGGGTAGCTGTCGAGTGATTTGAAATTCCAGTGGCTCCACCCGACGCCACCATGCATCAGCATCCCCGTCTAAACAGTGTACAGCCATATGTACCCTGTACTTCTGGTCAATGAAGAAGTCCCGGAATAACTTCTCCATTGACGAAAGCCAAGTCCCAATCTCCCAAGGCTTAATATTCCGCCCTGAAAATCTGGGCGGTCCCCGCTTACAGAACTGAGGTAAGTTTGTCAGCAATCTCCTGCTCCTCCGCAGGAGTCAATGGCCGGATTGTCCCCTGAGCAACAGGGGATGCCGAGGTCACCGGTCCAACTGGGGAAGCCACAGCAGGGGAGGGTGGTACGGGAGAACTCTCCGGGGGTGCAACAACAGGCTGCGCCCTCTGTTCTAACATCTGCGTCAGCCGACCCATGGCCTCCTCCTGACGCCGCACGGCCTCTGACATCTGGGCCATCTGAGCCTGCAGCTCCTGCACCTCACTCTGCTGGCCCTGCTCGGACTCTTCCGGCTCGGGCTCAGGGGAAGAAGGCTGCGAACGCGTCAACATTCTACGTTGCGGAGACATCCTACCACAAGAAACCACCCTTAGTATCCAAACCCCACACGACCCATTCTAGCGAAAGTCAAAGACATTCTCCTATTTCTGTGACTTTATGTTGTCTGCAGCCAACATAACAGTCTACCAGAAGTAGGCTATGTCGACCCCTCTTCCTTTATTGGAAGAGTTAAATAAGTAACACAACGACTTCCGCAAAATTGCCACGTCTCTCGCACCCTATCATCCTAGGGTATGTCAAAAGCCTAGGGTTTCCTAAGTCCCAACTGACCTATCCCTAAGCTCTGATACCAACTTAATCTGTCACGCCCCGGAACCCGGGCTCGCCAACAGATCCGCCGTGCACATGGGATTTCCCGAGTACACGAAGCGCTGGTAACCTGCTCCGATATAATATAAATAATAAAAGAGCATAATACAGAGCTGAAGTGGAAGAACCACATAGTATCTCAGACTGGAACTACTAATGAAGCTGTAATATGTACAATAATCTCCCAGCTCACCAAAATAGTACATCCAGCTGGCGAAAGCCAGACCTAGAATAAAAGAAGAATACCACAGTCTGAGTAAAGGGTGCAGCATCTATCTAACAGCTCTCAGTCTCCCAGGAGATCTATCTATTCAGCGATCCCCTTACCTCGATCAGCTGCCGATGGCCTAGCAGCTCCCGCAGACGACTCTGCAAAAATAAAGGAGAAGAAAGAAACAGAAAAGAACAATGGGGGTGAGAACTACCAGATAAACTAGTAGCCTCCCCTAGTGGGCAAAACCTCAACTCTGACGCACCCACTAGGACTACTAGAGGCCAGAAAGGAATAAGTGGTAAAGCTGTAAACAGAACTGCTGAATAAAGGGAAACCACCACTAGTATGCCTCTAAATGTCATGTAGCATGAAATGACTGTATGCAACAATACCAAACATGCCTGCCTGAAATAACTCAGTCTTGTGTCACTGGTACTGCCTGCTGTGCCTTGCCAAATCGGGTATGCTGGCCAATGCATAACACCGATAGGGGATAGTGTTTGCCAAATCGGGTATGCTGGCCAACGCATGACACCGATAGGGAATAGTGTTTGCCAAATTGGGTATGCTGGTCAACGCATAACACCGATAGGGGATAGGAGTCTCAAGGACTCAAAGTCTGTCTGTAACACACTCCGGAGTGGCACTCGAGGGGAGCGACCCACACGAGTAAAAGTACCTCAGTAATAAGTATCATAAGTGTCGTAAACAGCAGGACTGGATCATGACTATGATCAAAGTGGGAAAAGCCATCCACTAAGAAACTCTGATATGATGCCATAGTACTCAATAAGTAGGAAAAACCATCCACTAAAGAAAAGCCCGATCCCCTGCTGATGCCAAAAATAGACCAGACTCAACCCCATTCTGATGCAAGGATAAACATCCGGCCGACCGCCTACAGTCCGCGGTCACCGCAACACCCCACAAGTTTATAATCTAACATAACCTTGGCTATACTATTCCAAACCCCTGCTCATACTCGAGCGACAAGCAACTGAAAGCAAAAGAGAGCAATAAAACATGTCAAGCCTTAATATGATAGTGTAGCAATAAATAGTGGCCCTACCTGATGTCCGGGCATGCATGCAACTGTCTTTATTTTAAAAGTTGTAAAATAGTGTCAAAGATTTAAAAAGATTGATTTACTGAATAAAAGTCATTTGCATGCGAGATTATAGCCTTTGTCTTAAACACAGTGTCCCAATATAAGTCATCATATCATCTGTGGGGTTATATTAAATTTTAGGAGAGTTCGTCCCAGCGGTTCTCATCAATTGTCCTGTTAGTAGTCCTGTTAATAGTCCTGTTAGTAGTCCTGTTAGTAGTCCCAATAGTTCTCATCAATTTAGTTTGTCCTAATTGTTCTCATCAATTGTCATATTAGTTTGTCCCAATTGTTCTTATCAATTGTCATATTAGTTTGTCCCAATTGTTCTCATCAATTAAATTTTAAGGGAGTTCCAGTAATCCCAGTGAGCTTGTCAAAAATGAGGTAAGCAACAACCGCCCACCTCGAACAGCTCAAATCACACCCAGATAGTCTCCTGGCTGTCCACAGTCCCCTAGAACTGCTGTCTGCCGAGAACGGTGCCCTACAGCAACACACATTGCACAGGGTGTAACTATATTATTCATAAAAATACAGCTTTTGCTGTTTTTCAAATAGCACGAAAAGAGAGGAGTTTTTCACCTCTGTATAGTGTTCAGAAAAATCCAGAAAAATTACGGTTGCGTTCCTCGTGAAGAGTAGATCAAAATCGACTCTTTAAACGCCTCGATCTGATGCTCCTACGCCAAGATAAAAATCGGAGAAGTTGACACTGTCCAGAAATTTCCACAACAAAAAGGGGGGTCAAAAAGGCCTCGGGAATCATGCCAAAAGTACGAAATGGAGCAAAGTGATCAACACGGAAATCGAAGCCTTACCTCTTAGGAACGCGCTGTCGCAAAAATCATCCAAAAATTCCTCCTGGTTAGCCCACAGGGAATTTTCGACGGAACTGCGACGGGAAATAGGCCGAAAAAGAAAACCGTCGCAGTGCGCCGCGTCGCAGATAACTCACTAACTGTAACTCTAAAAATTCTGAGATTTGGAGGAGAGAGAGAAGAGAGAGAGAGGAAGAAATTTCGTAGAGGGCACATGCCCTGATTCTCACTCTAAGGCCCGCAAATCGAGGTGGGAATGAGAGGGGGTGGGGATTGCTATTTATAATGGGCTGGGGCTCCACACAGGATCGGATCCGAACAGGGAACACCGAAACGGGCCAACCAAAACGCGCCACGTGTCCACAAAACAGGGAACAGCCGGTGCAAGGGCCACTCAGAAGCTGCCACGTGTCCACGTGGTGCACGGGCCCGGTCCCCGCGCCGGGTCTTCCGGAAGATGTCAGCCAATAGGATCTTGCCACGTGTCACAGTCCCCGTGGGCTTCTAGAAGCCGGCCAGCCAATGGGAAGCTGCCACGTGGCAGATGCAGGGTTCGGTGCTCCCGGTGCACGCCAGGCCCATGGACCGCGCACCCGAGCCCCCCGCCCGCGCCTGCGCCGCCGCCCTCTGCCGCTGTGCCGCCGCTGCGCCGCCGCCCGCCGCCGCCCGCCGCCGCTTGCCGGTCGCCGGAACAGTAATTCCGGCGGCCGGAGTTACTGTTCCGGCGTGAACAGTAATTTTGCGCCGAAAAAAATAAAGTAAATATACCATTTCGATCGTTTTCGCGCGCTGAGTCCAAATCCGCTGTCCATTTTGCCAAATTCTCATCCGAAATTTTGCCGAAAGCTCCCGGAAAATTCCATTTGCTCCGATTTTCGCGCAGAGTCTATATTAAATGTCCAATTTCGATTCTACAAGCTCTGCTTCACCGAATAAGCTCCCTACAGTCACTGTTTAATGTTGCACAGTTCCTGCGGGAGTCCGGATCATCACAACGGGACTCGTCGAGCAGGACCTCGGAAGGGTGGTCCGTCGTGAAAAGTGGCCACCAAAGGATGCCGAAGAAGTCCTGATCCTATCTTCGGCCAAAACAGAGGTCGAAAAAAAGAAGGCGCGAACCATTGGCATGACGGTCGACGAAAAACTGGGCCGAACCTCCTTCGTCCGGGTGCCCGAGGAAAAAGGACGAGAAAAACCTCTTAGCAAGACCGTCCAAATAACAGTTGGTGGTGGACCCTTGGCCTAAATCGGTTGCCATGTATGGGGCCAGTAATCGAGGCCATAGCGGGGCCTCCGATGTGGAGACCCAGATCTCCGTGAAGGTCTTGCGGAATGATTTGTGGCTTTTGGAGGCCTATGATGTGTGTTGGAGATGGTTGAGCGCAAATCAGACCTCAGAATTGGACCCAGCGTGAAATTTGGATTAAATATGCCTGTCCGGATGCCTTCGACAAATTTTAGAAGCGGATTTTGACAAAACGGACATCGGATTTGGACTCAGCGCGCGAAAACGATGAAATTGGACTATTTACTTATTTTTTTTCGGAGCCCAGATGCCCATGCACGGATTTCGAGGCAAGGGGTACTGTTCCGGCGGCCGGGGCAGCGCCGGCGGCGGAGCACGGCGGCGCGGCGGCGGGCAGCGGCTGCGGGCCGCTCGGTCCACGTGCATGGCGTGCACCGGGAGGATGGACGTGTGGCGGCTCCCGGTTGGCCGGCTCGCGAGGCGCGGTCTACGGGAGTGCGCTGGGAGTCGTGGACCAGGGCGGGGCCACGTGGCGGCCGCTGGTTGGCCGGTTCACGTGCGCTCGGTCCACGCGAGGAGCATAGCAGGTGCCTTGCGATGCGTGCACGGCGGGGGGCAGGCAGCGCGCGGTACGGGCGCGCATGTGGGCGCGGCGGCCGATGCGGTGACGCGCGGTTCCCGCGCACGTGGGCGCGCCACGCGTCAGCGCCCGAGCGGGCCACGCGGCGCGGAGCGGCTGGGTTGTTTTGCTGTTTGCTGTGCGGGGAAACGTGGCGCAACGACACCGTTCCGGGCGCTGGATAAATGGCTCAGATCTGGGGATTTTGGGTGCACTGTAGGCGCCCGAATCTTTCGGGCACCCGGAAATTGTACCCCAATGTGTATTTTTCATCCGGATTTCAGCCTATAAATAGGCAGTAGGGGCTTTTTGTGTCGGATTTTGGATTTCTAGGAGCTCCCCTTTGAGCAGAGCACTTTACCACTTTGTCCTCTACCCTTCCTTAGATCTTGGATATTTTTGGAGGCCGCGGCATCGGCATTTTCTGCGATGCAGCGCACTTCGACGCTCCTTCGTTCTGGCTTCTACGATCGCATTTCAGTGCGCGAGGCCCTCTGAGCTACCCCGATAAAGTTTTGAGCCGATTTTTGCGGCAGCGCGTTCATGAGAGGTACGCCTTCGATTTCTGTATTGATTACTTCGCCTTATTTTGGGTTTTTGGCACAGTTCCCGAGGTATTTTTTGACCCCTTGTACTGCTGCGAGGTATAGAACAGCGGTGGAGTATTGTTGGGATTTCTCGGTCTACGGGCATCGGATCGGGGCGTATGAGGACTCGATCGGCATCTACGCTTCGAGACGAACGCGACCATAGTTTTATTGGATTTTTCTGAGGTCGTTTCGAAGATGTTAATTAAGCTTCTTTGGGACTGATTTTCTGCAGGCTTGTGTTCGTGAGGATGTTGGCTTACCGTGTTGTTCTAATTGTTTCTTGGCCTACAGGTGTCGGAACGAGGTGTATAAATACTCGATTTGGATCTACTCGTCGCGAGGATCGCAACCGTAATTTTTTTGGATTTTTCAGAGGACTGCACGTAGGTGAAAAAGCCCCTTCTCTGTGCTTTTTTGGCAAAACAACAAGTGTTGTTTGGGGTGTTTAGTGGTGTTGATTGGTTGTGGTTGTGATGTTAGTTGGAGCAGAGGCTTGCGCGACCGAGTACCGAGGGTGCGGTTTCGGTGGATTTTTTTATAGTGAGTGACTGCACACTTCACCGACTTCAGCTTTACCTGCGGAAAACGTTTCAGGTGGGTTGCTTCGTCTCCAGAAGCGGTGGACGGTTCTCTAACTCTATTTGTTAGTATGCATGCATAGTTTAATGTGCAATTTTGATGATTGTGATCTAAGCATGAGAAATGGTTTGAATGATGTGATTGAGGCTTAGTGGATAAATTGTACATGATTTATTTACCCTTATGCATGTGGGAGAGTTACAAGATAAAGATGGTTATCTTATACTAGTGGAAAAGTATGCTAGATGTTGATGTTCACTTACATGTTGGAGAATATGATTCATGCATGACTGTTCTATATTGTTTAAGTTTGTGAGCATGTATGACTAGAGTATACTACCTTTGATTGGAAGCAAGCATGTTATGAATTGTCCCTGTTGTTGGTTCAGTTTTATGCTTAACATGATTAGAGGATTATTTATTGATTATTGGAACTTGACCTAGCACCCCGTCATATGATGCATGTTGAAACCAGACTAGTAGAGAACCTTCACTTGGGCTAGGTTCTTTTATGCTTTAGACATCCCACACCTTGCATATTTTCTGGACATAGAGTTTCCTCGCCCGGGTAGTGGGCCGAGTGGTCAGGTTATTGTGGGACGTGTGTTGCACTCGTGCCTGGGGGCCGAGTGGAGTCTGGTAGCTGAGTTTAGACCAGTGTTGGTATTGTTGGGAACCGTTTGGGTTGACGGTGGTCCCGGGACGTTGAGTGTCGTCCGACTAGTGTTGGTAGCCCTGAGCTGTGGGTCGATCCCGGCTGTGGAGTATCTCCAGCCAGTGTGGTTAGCGTGGCGAGTTGGGTGTTTCGTTTTGGGAGCCGTTTGGGTCGACGACGGTCCCGGCTGTGGAGTATCTCTAGCCAGTGAGTTTAGTGCCACGAGTTGGTTGAGTTCGCTTATGTCTCGAGATTCGTGAGAGCGTATAGCTGGGTCGTTGAGAGTGTTCCGACTGTCATGCGAGGCATTTGAGGATCTTGAGTCCTTCCATTCTGAGAGTGAGAGTGGATTTTGATTATAGCCTGCATGAGCCACCTTGAGCTCGACAGAGATGCGCAGATACCTTTTTCCTCGGTGGGGTCGCGCCCCTCGAGTGCCCCGTCCGGAGTGGGCCTATTACTTTCGTATCGCGACTTGTCGATGCTGTCCCTCTGGCTGGGCCTTTTTTAGGCAGTCACAGACGCAGTCCTTCTGGCTGGGCCAGTTTTGGCAGTCACGGACGCCCTACGTAAGTCCAGTACTCCGTGGATGTACTGGCAGTAGGCAAGCGCAGGCTTGACTAGACCCTATGAAGCAGTCAGTTCGATTGGGTCGATTGAGCACCATGTGTGCGAGTGGTTGCATCTCTCTTCATCTGTATCACCCCTTGAGCATTTTAGATAGAGGCATAGTAGCTGTAGAGTTATTTCTTCCAGCCTTTCTTTATAGTACAGCATCGGTTACTTTATACCTCTAGTAGTCCAGTACTCCGTGGATGTACTGGCAGTAGGTAGGCGCATGCTTGACTGGACCCTATGAGGCAGTCAGTTCGATTGGGTCGATTGAGCACATTGTGTGCGAGTGGTTGCATCTCTCTTCATCTGTATCACCCCTTGAGCATTTTAGATAGAAGCATAGTAGCTGTAGAGTTATTTCTTCCAGCCTTTCTTTATAGTACAATATTGGTTACTTTATGCCTCTAGTAGACTTAGTGGGCAGACCGTTGGGCCTGGTGGCGGTACCCATTGAGAACTACCTGTTGGTGTAGTTCTCACACCCGTTGGGGGTTCTCCCCCTCCTTTTTCTTTCATCTTCTTTGTTTTGCAGAGTCACTTGCGGGTGTTGCTGATTCTGCTGTTGCTGTTCGAGGCGAGGGAATCGCGAGCTAGATCCCTACCTGTATTTGGAGAGTAGTTGTACCCCCACATTTGAGATTTGTAGTACAGTCAATAGATTAGTTTTATTTTTTCACTTTTGAGAGACTATTGTATTGTGAGGATCTGACTTGTACTGAGAGCATGTACACTGATGTATTATTTTTAGTTACCTCCCTGTTGAGTTCGGGGTTATTGTATCAGAGGATTTTGTATATGATCATATTTGGAAGATGGAGATTGTATCATTATTTCCAGTTGTACAGTGGCTGGATTTTAGTTTTACAGCAGTTTTCTTTATAGCTCTGATACCTGTTTAGCTGTAGTTTTATCTTTGCAGGTTGGACGCTTCGCCTATGCGGGGTTTTCCGTATAGGTGGCGGATCTGTTGGCGAGCCCAGGTCGCAGTTTCGACCCCAGGGCGTGACATCCGAAATAGGGGTCAGCGCAATAAGCTGGTGATAAAATGACCTCGGCTATTGCAACATGGGTTGAGGGCACGACTGACGATGCCGAGAAAGTAATTAAAGAAGACTTCGCATTCAGTGGATGCATGCCACGATTTTGACGCAACTTCGATAATCATCCGAACGGCACATCAGGCAATTGCCGAGAGGGTATTGTTGAGACCATAATTTTCTCTACTCGAGGAGATGACACGTGGTGTTTACCTTCGGCTAAATGACATCAGCCGACGAAAGAAAAGGGTCACTGAGGAAGGATCCGCGTCTCGATCCGGACCAATCTCAGTCGCGTGCGAACGTAGCACGCGATTCGTGCCATCGGCTGAAGGCATCAGCCGATAGAAGAAGCAACCAATGAGAAAATTATCGTATCATCCAGAAGCAATTTTGGTTAAAGACGGACATCAAAATCGTCCCGATCAAACGACGAAAAAGACGAAGTCAATGTCAGAAAAAGACGAAGTCAATGTCAATTTTCAGCTCACTAAGCATCAAAAGTAAAGACGTTGAACGAAAGGAATCCGAGATTCTCGGCCGACTAAGCTATCAAAATTATTAATTTGACTGAACTTATAAATAAAATTAGTCGAATAATTTAACTCTATTAATATTGAAAGTTAAAAAGATATTAATAAAAATAAATTATTTTTTTTATAGTCTACATAAGACTATTTTATAGAATTTTTTTTTTTTATTATTATTTTTTTTTAGTTATAATTTTTTCGATCTTAAAATTTAACAACTATATATTTTAATCAGCTAAAATACTATCGATTCGTCGCGAAGCACAGATCCTGTACTAATGAAATATTAAGAGGGTGTTTGTTTGAATCAAAAAAATTATTTTAGAAAATAAGTTTTTAGCCGAGAAAGTATTTTCTCTTAATTTGATTTTTCAAAAAAGTATATTTTTTTAAAAAATAATATCTTTCGAGCAATGATACTGGTTTATCTCAAAAAGTATATAAATTTTTTCTTTTTTTATCATCCAATGACACATATCAGACTCTTATCTTGTCATTTTTTTATACTACCAAAATTCATATATATATATATATATATATATATATATATATATATATGTCCTTTTTGGGTTCGGAGAAGAGCAATACTAAGTATACATTCCGACGGTAGTGTAAATTTTACACTGTCTTAGTCCAATGGACTATATAACTTTCTTATTTCGTCAAATTTTTAATATTAATTTTTTAAAAAATTTAATATTTTAAAATTTTGAGTATAAAATTTATACCTATATTTATAATGTACTATATGTATAGGATCCACGCTTCGCAGGAGATAAATAGTATTTCAATCAATCAATATATATAATTATAAAAATTTTAAAATGGAAATAAATTAATATAACCAAAAATTACAAAAAAAAAAAAAATCCCATATAGCTTTTTATATAATATAATAACTAATCTCTTTTTTATTAATATTTTTTAACTTTCAGGTAGAGTTAAAGTATTTTAATAACTTACTTAAAAATTCAATCAAATTTAGTAGTTCTAATAACTATTCTATAAATAAATTTTTAATTAAAAAATTAATATTGGAGTACTTATTTCAAATTGCTAAGAATTTTTTTACTTTGTTAAAATTGATAGAAGAAAGAAGAAATTATTATATTTACGTATCTAATGTATATTAATGTATAATACACTGCAATTTATATTAGATAACTAATTTTTCATATCAAAACTTAATTAAATATATATAATTAAAAAAATTTAATAATTTAAATATATTTACTAAATTAAATTTTAATATTTTTATTAAAAATTTTAAATATGTAATGTACGTAGTTAATGCTAAATAGAGTACACTCATAAGTAATAATTTTAAGAAAGAAAAGATAAATTTTTAATTACAAGTAATATATATTAATATTTCATATATTACACATTATATTAAATAATTAATAAAATATTTGATATAAAACATTCAAATAATTGATTAGGACCGCGCTACGCTGCCGATAAATAATATTTAAGATAATTGAAATATATAATTATTAAAATTAAAAATTAAAAAATTATAATTAAAGAAATATATATAAAAAAGCTATAAAGTAGTCTTATATACATATTTTTACTAATATTTTCTTAACTTTTAAAATTAAATTATATTAATAATTTTATTTTAAAATTTAATCAAATTTTTAGTTTTGATAGTTATTTTATAAAAAAAAAATTAACTTAATAATTTTTTAAAAAGTTAAAGTTGGAAAATTTATTTTAAATTTAAGAATTAGTGAGGGTATTTTTACCGTGTTAAAATTGATGGGAGGCTAAGAAACTATTATATACACTTAGTGTATATTAATACTTCATACACCACAATTTATATTAAATGATTAATATTTAAATATCAAAATTTAATTAAATATATATGATATACGAAATTTATTAATTTCAATTATATTTGATGAATTAACTTTAAAATTTCTATTAAAGGGTTTTAGGCATGTGGTGTTGAATAGGATTCACTCATAATTTTAAAAGAGAAGAAATTTTTGCTTGCACCTGGTGCACACCAATATTCTATACACCACATATAATATTAGATAATTAATAAAATATTTGATAATTAATATTGTAAAGTAAAATATGATATAATATATATAATATAAAATATTTAAATAATTTATTGTATTATAAAAAATTATTTTAGATATATATTTTAAACTTAGTTTACGGTACAACGAACGCATCTAATTTTTTTACTAATATGTGGCAATTTTTTATTGGATTGTGTTTTAGTGGTAAGGCTAGGCAGCGTTTGGTAACGGGGATAAGGGGGGATAACCCCTTATCCCCGTTATTATACCCAAACGCAAAATAGAGGGGTGGGAATAGTTAAACCCACCCCTAGGGGTGGGTTTAACTATTCCCACCCCCAGGCGAAATAGCGGAATAGCAGAATAACGGAATAGGGATTAAATATTAAATATATTTAATATTAATATTTAATAATAATATTAAATATTAATATTTATCTAAATATTAATATATAATATTTAGCTAAATATTAAATATTAATATTAAATATTAAATATTAAATATTAATATTAGAAATTAATATTTAATTGTAAATATTATTTGAATTTTTTAATATTTATCTAAATTAAATATAAGGTTGATTAATATTATAAATTTATTTAATTTTAAATTATATCATAATATAAAGGGCAAAATAGTAAATAAAAATATTTATCCCTTCAATTCTTCTTATTCCTCTATACCCAACCAAACATAATTTTCTCTTATTCCTCTTATTTTTTTTATTTCTATATAATTTACCAAACACAATTTTCTTTAAACCCGGTATAACTCTTAAACTCAACCAAACAGAAATTTACACTAATTCCTGCTAATACCATAACTTATACCTATCTTCGGTATAACTAAATTTTTCTTATCCCCGAACCAAACGCAGCCTTAGAGAAAAGCTATCCAAAATGTGAAATAGAAAGAAGGAATTTTTGCTTGCATCTAATGCATACCAATATTCTATACACCACATATAATATTAGATAATTAATAAAATATTTAATAATTAATATTGTAAAATAAAATAAAATATAATATATATAATATAAAATATTTTAATAATTTATTGTACTATAAAAATTTATTTTAGATATATATTTTAAATTTAATTTACGCGACGTATCCAAATTTTTTTTATGGGCTCTGTAGCAACCTCGTGGACTCTTATCCACCTAAATGTATAGATAGATAGTGCCAAATTTTTTGATAAGGTGTATGTTTAAAACTTTTATTAAATATGGGACAACTTTTTATTCGTTGTCGCTTCTTTTGTGATGTGACTATTCTTTTTCGGAAAATACAAAGAATATGTAACATTCAACACATAATTGAGGTTCACCAAATGGCCCGCAACGGATGGCCAATAATTCAATAATTTCACTAAAATCCAGATATAATTTAAAATTATTTATTTTAAAAATAAAAATAAATTTAGAAAAAAATAACAACAAAACTAATTTTATATTTAGATAAAAATTATAATTTTAAAATAATAATATTTTATCTAATTAATTAATATAAAAATATTAATTAAATAATAATTTAACTTATTTAATTAATTATTTTTAGATAACTCTAAATATTAATTAATAAAATAATTAATAATAATAAATATTATTAACAAATAATTTAAAAATTAATAAATTAATTAGATAATTATTTAATTATTAAATAATTAATTAATTAATTAATTAGATTAGTTAAAATATTAAATTAATTATTTTTATTTTGATGAATTAAAAAAAATAATTTAATAATATTTATATAAATTTATATCTTAATTAAAAATTTTTTTTCTTTCTTTTTTTTCATTTCTCAAGACATCACCATCACCTAATTAAAAAAAAAAAATATTTTTATCTTTTTAATTTTTATAATATTTACATCATATTTTATTTTTGATAACAAATACTATTATGAATAATATTATTATAAAAAATTATTTTATATTACTGTAAAATATTTGTATAAAAAATATATATTATAAATAATATTTTTAAATAATAAATAAAATAATATGTGTAAATTTAATATTCTTTGATCTCGATTAAAATATTTTCGACTATTATTTTATTATTTTTATTTAAAAATAGTATGCATATTTATATTATACAACTGTAAAAAGATCCAAAAAATACGGGTGCATTTAAACGAGGGGGCAGATTCCTTCAAAACCTCTTTCAGGCATTCGAATGTGTCAGGAACTTTAGTTCCAACAAATTTCAATGTTCCAAATTTGTTTTCGTAGCCATTACGTGATCAAATGACTCCAACTCGCTCCGACACAACATATGTACTCACTATACACTCGAAACCCAGCCACTGAGATTTAGAATACTATAATGTGCATGATAAGTGATCAATATAATTATATAATGAGCAACGCTACATGTACACCCCCAAAGGGGGTGTATATCTTACACCCACCGATCTAAAGGTGGGAGGGTCACTTCACAAATTGTGAAGTGACCCCTCACCACACCTCACTCATTGGATGGGTGGGGTGTGCGATGTACACCCCCAAATGGGGTGTACAAGTAGCATTTTCCTTATATAATTGATAACTACGTTGAGCAGAGAAATAATTTTATAAAATTTTAAAAATTTAATTATTAAAATTAAAATTTTAAATATTTATTTTTATTAAAGAATTAAATTTTAGAGTTTTTCATACATTTTTTTATAGAGAGTATTTGGCTCGGATTATTCTACAAAGATTATAGATAATTCTGTCAGAATTATTACGTTTGATTCATCCAGTCAATATGGCCAGTAATACAGCATTACAAATAATGCGGAATTACTCCGAAAATATTACAGAACAAAAAAATAAGTATCATGTACTACTGATGACGAATTATTTTGTATGTTATATAAAATTACAAGTTTACTTCTTCAACCTTTCAAATTTTTTTAATATGTTATTTTTAAAATTTTAATTTAAAATTTAAAATTTTAAAATTTAAAATTTTAAAATTTATATTTAAAAATATAAATATTTGCATCAGTACAAGACACTGTTTTGTAATAAAAATATGAGCCTCAAAATTTTAAAATTTAAAATTTATATTTAAAAATATAAATATTTGCATTAGTACAAGACACTGTTTTGTAATAAAAATAGAGAAGTGCTAGGTGTACACTCCCAAATGGGGTGTACATCCTACACCCACCCATCCTAGGGTGGGTATTCATCAACTCGTCACTTGATGTGACGAGTGGAATTCACCCACCCTTAGGATGGGGTGGGTGTAAGATGTACATCCCATTTGGGGTGTACATCTAGCATTTTCCATAAAAATATGAGCCTCAATAATTCTTCTTGTCTTATATATTAATTGTGGTGTACTTCCTGTGTCGTGAACGTAAAAGTAGAAAACGAAAGAAATAAAAAAAACAAAATAAATAATTCAGAAACTCTTTGGTGCGAGCAAATTAAATTAAATTATGTGTGATTGAGTATAAAATGATTACACGCAGGCCTAATCTTTAGGCTGCCTAATTATACTTCACCTCAATCACTAAATATTTATACTACCAAATCTCACTACAAATTAAATAAATAATTTAATTATAATTTTACTCTAGTTAGCATTATTTTTATCCGCCAAAGCCCAAGCTATTCATTACTACATGCTTGGCAATTTTAATTGCAAATCTTTTTTTAAAAAAAAATATATTTTGAGTTAGAAAATTAGTCTTTTTTTTTTCTTTTTTTTTTTTTTTGTCTCGCAAACAAACAAAGTTAATTAAACATTAAAGTCCATTACTCTAAACGAAATTAGATAAAATATTACTGAGGTAATTTCACTATAATAAAATTAAGTTATAGAAATACAATTTTTGGACATATTTTTGTGACACTTTTGTACAAGTGTCCTATCTATATTTTATCCATATCTAAAATTAGGTTATATGAATATATTTTTGGGACACATTACAATAATGTGTCGCTATACACTCTAGCGACTGCACATATAGCGACACTAATAATAAGTGTCGGTATTTTTGCTAGCGACACTTTTTTCAAATTTTAGAAATATATAAAACCGTCGTTATAGCATAATTTTGTTATTGTGTTTTCACACTTCAAATGGAATGAGCAAGCTAGTCACTTTCAACTTTAGTACGAACAAATAATAATTAAGATCATCTTTAATAAATAAATATCTTGAGGTAAAAATTATCGCCATGTGAAAATAAGTTAGGAGGTGATACGTGGTGCAGATCATCGGCTAAGTGTATCAGCCGATAGAAGAAGTAGCCGATGAAAAGAAATTCGTGTCTTAGCCGAGACACCGACTTCGGCTAGATGTGAACAATCGGACTGTCTCGGTCGAGCGATAACCAGAGGTGAAATCAGGATCGAGAATCGGTTGCTTGAGCCGCAAAAGAAAAGATCCTGAAAAGGGAAGGCACAAGAGTTAGGGCGCGAATCACGCAACTAACGCAGAAATGATAGGCGGCGCCCAGCATCGAAAAACATCGATAATCGCTTGGCACGTGGCGCATCACACTCAGATGGTCAATTTAGAGGCCAATCGAGGACCGGACCAGGTCAACGGTCAACGGTCAGCGGCGTATTTCGACCCCAACAACTTTTTGGCACGCCCGGTGGGACCCTCAGATAAACTCTTATCCCGCTTCACCGATAAAATGTCAGAAGACAACAGCCTGAGTCTCAAGACCAGAGTCGTTCCCTGACCCTTGGGGAACAACCACGCCAGTAGCGCCGGACATGCAGATAACTCGCCACCGACCCTATCGGAGATTTCAGAGACCAGCGAGAAGTCGACACCACAGGAGCCGACCCTGTCCGAACTATTCGGGCGAATGACTCGAATGTTAGAATCTTTCGAGAGAACACAATTGTCTCTCGAAAGAAGCAGCAAGGCGCTTGCATGGACTCAGTGTTGGTCACAGTATCGGCTTCGAATGACAATACGGCTCGAATAGGGCAGCTCCTGGCCCGGAACGAACCGTATAATGGAGGTTTCGCCTCCACACTACCCCAGCCGTTGCCGACGCAATCAATCTCGATGGCGCCGACAATGCCGACAGTGCAACCACAAGGAGTTGCACCGTCGACGACTGTGACACCCCCGAAATTTGGATTAGTCCTATATATAAATGATATAATAGGACTAAAAACTCTTAACCCGGCTATAGCATTTTGGATGGTAGCAATATCCAAGAGGTTATGAGAGTTAAGCGTGCTAGAGCTAGAGTAGTTCTAGGATGGGTGACCCCCTGGGAAGTTGGGGCGTCATAATTGGTATCAGAGACAATCACCAGCCGGAAATGTGAGATGAGTCTCGGCTGAGCCAGGGTTATATAGCGGGTAGAGTGTGGCTCTCCGGCTAATGACCGTTGTAGGTGGAGTGCAGCTCCCTACAAGGTCGGCTAAGGCTAGCAAGACGAGTCTCACATCGCCTGGTGCTTGTGAGTGTGCTTGAGCCTGACGTGGACGTCAGGGCTTAAAGGGGGGAAGAATGTGACACCCCCGAAATTTGGATTAGTCCTATATATAAATGATATAATAGGACTAAAAACTCTTAACCCGGCTATAGCATTTTGGATGGTAGCAATATCCAAGAGGTTATGAGAGTTAAGCGTGCTAGAGCTAGAGTAGTTCTAGGATGGGTGACCCCCTGGGAAGTTGGGGCGTGACAACAACTATTTACCAAGCGGTGCAGCCGCTGGGGTCAGTGTAGCTGCAAGCGGTCCCGTACCAGATGGGAGTGAGGCCGATGGGGCAGAACATCCGCCACCAACAAGAAGACTATTGGGGGACTCATCTGCCTCCCCCACTGCCGGTTTTCCAACCTCAGGCTGGGGGCTGCAGGAACGGCGAACAGGTCCCAGTCCAGGGACCTCCTCAGAACCAGGCTGGCCAAGGTGGGCCGCCACTTCCACCAGCTCGGTTAATGGCTTCTCTACTGCAAGTGGGGCTCGTCGAAATTCATGCTCAAGTGGAGGAAATAATCCGAAATTCTTTCTCCACAGAGGCTAGGCCGGCAATTCGGATAGTGTTCAGGTCTTCGTATCCTGTCGATATAGATTCGGACCACCTGTATCCGGCTAACTGGAAGATGCCGAAATTCGCAAATTCTCGGGCGAGGAGATCGAGAGCATGGTTGAACATATCGCCAGGTTCACTGCCCAATGCCGAGAAGCGATCGCGAATCCTTTTTTGAAAATGAGATTGTTCAACGCATTATTGACTAAAATAATGTTCTCGTGGTACACAAGCTTGCCCCACAACTCGATCCGCGACTTGGATGAGCTCGAGACCAAGTTCCACGAGCAATTCTATCGGGGGATCCCCTAGTTAGCGATTGCCGATATAGCATCGTATCGGCAGAACACCGGAGAAACTGTTGAGGAGTGCCTCAACCGCTTCAAGACGGCGAAGAAGCGATGCTCCGTCAGGATGCCGGAAGTCGATTTCACAAAAATCGCATTCAACGGGCTCCAACTACAAAACCCGCAACCATTTCGAGGGTCGCCATTTCCCTAATCTCTTTGATTTGGGGGTCCGGATCGCTCAATATGAGCAACTCCGGAATAATAACAAAGAAGAACGGCTGAAATGGGGCCGCGGCAAAGACTGGGCGAAGTCGAAGGAGCATAATGTCTTCTTTGTCGAGTAAAGCTTGGATCAAGACGAACCGAGCGAATCCAGCGAAAACGAGTCTTCGACTGAAGAGGCCAAAGTATGCGCAGCCGAAATGGTATCAAGCCGCCAGCCCTACACGTGTTAAATGCTCAAACCGAGCAAGACCTCGAGAGTTTAAAGCTCGGGCGTCGGTTAAAACTTTCACGTTCTACATGTCTAAGATCGATCAAATTTTTGATCGATTGCATAAGGATGGTCAAATCAAGCTCCAAGAGGGCCAATCGATTCCCCCATACGAGGAACTCAGGCGGCAAAAATACTGCAAGTGGCACCACTCGTGGAGCCACCAAATAGGGGAATGCATCGCTTTTAAAAAACAAATTGAAAAAGAGATTAATGAGGGTCGACTCACTTTCGCCGACCAAGAAAATAAAAATAATATGGAAATCGATCCTAATCCCTTTCCCTTGCAGGTGAATATGGTTGACGCGAAGGAGAAGAAGCAGATGCAGGAACCAGAACTTTTCGAGAATGGAGCATCGGCACAAAAGATGCTTCGGCTCTGCATTCTCTACAAAGCCGAAATGACCAGTGAAGACCGGGATGCACTCTTCCTCTACATGCCCGAGGAGGTGAAGAAGTGGTTCGCCTTCCCAGACCTCAGCAAAGGCGCAGCTGGCCACGATCACAAGTCGGGCCAGTGTTCGGCTGAAT
Source organism: Tillandsia leiboldiana (assembly GCA_029204045.2). Lineage (NCBI taxonomy): Eukaryota > Viridiplantae > Streptophyta > Magnoliopsida > Poales > Bromeliaceae > Tillandsia > Tillandsia leiboldiana. The sequence goes on along the minus strand of CM055072.1, from coordinate 36,880,060 downwards.
GGTTAAATGAACAGTCCTCCTCCGAGGAGGGCAGAGATGAAGAGCAGGACCAACCCATCCGAAGGGTCCTACGTGATTTCTATAGTCGATCACGGCCGGGGCCACAAACTGGCGGCCACGAGGGGCCGAGGGCCCCACTACAACAGCAGGACCCCCACCGCGGCTATGAGGAAAGCCGAGTCCAGGGGACACCTCGAAGAGCCTTCGGTCAACAGGCCGAAGAAGGACAAGCGCACGGCCTCCGCAACGCCCGTATCTAATTAGGCCACATTAGAGGCTTGGCTCGATAGGGCCACAGAAGGGCCCAGCCGGCTACCCGCCTGGGGGGCCGAGAACGCGATCTCCCTACCACGGGGGCGTCAGGATGTGGCATGGGCTGTCACCTCGACGCCCGACGTCGAATTCCCTTGGCTCACCATGAATGAAGTTGATGCCCTGGGAATCCGTTTAGTGGAGGAGCTCAGAATTCAGCCATGACCGAGGCCGTGATAGAGACGGGAGATCCTTAGGGAGCACCTGAGGAAAGTGGACCCACTGGCGGATATGCCGGTCAAGCAATTGTTCACCTCCAAAGGGCTGGCCTAATGGCATGGGCCGGTCATGTCAAAGACCCAGAAACATCGGCAACAACAAATGCAAGCCGACGCAAAGAACGAGATAGCAGCGGCCCAGAGACCGCGGTCGAAGCTGACATAGGAACGACATACGCATCGGCTGCCAACCGCGCAGATGTGGCACGACCATGAAGCGGGGGGATTGTTGAGACCTGAATTTTCGCCACTTAAAGGAGTGACACGTGGCGTCAACCAACAGCTAAAGACATCAGCAGACGGGAGAGTGGGTCAACAAAGAGGGACTCGCGTCTCGATTAAGACCGGTCTCAGTCGCGATATATGCCTTTCGGGCGAAAGCATCAGCCAACAGGAAAAGTGGCCGAAAACAAGAAGATTATCGCCTCATTCAGGATCGACTTCGACTGATGACGAACACCAGACCGCCTCAGTCGAGTAGCGAAGAAGCCAAGACCAGAGTCAACTTTTGGTTGCCCGAGCCGAAGAATAAAAGACTCTGAAAGGAAGGAGTGCGAGATTGGGACGTGAATCTCATAACTGACTTCGGAACGGCAAACAGCGTCAAGCATTGAAATGTGTCGAAAATCACGCTTCGGCGCGCTAATAAGGGGATGAATTTAGACGGAAAAATGACTACTATTCTATTTGAGAAAGTTCGACTCAAAAGAAAGTAGTTGAAGAAGTTACGATGATTCTCCCCAAATTATGCCGATTTTTCAAATCAACGATTATACGCATGGTTCAGAAGTGTATAAATACCCGAACCATCAAAGAAATAGAGGTCCTGCAACCTCGTAAGTCTGGACCACCCCCTACTTTTTCATATCTTTATTGCTTTTCTAGATAGATTTACCGCATTTTGCAGGAGTAGATTAATTGTAATTGGCTACTTGTTACTATTGTAATCCTTTTTTTTCACTCAATACAATCCCCACAATCGGCTCCTTAGCCGTTTGTTTTGTCACATTTTTGCCCCTCTCTCAATCTCCATATCCCGATTCAACTATTCTAAGCCAGACGGTCACGAGAATTTATTGAGAAGAACCCGGTCGAGCATATCCCTCCTAGGCCCGATCGCTTGATCATTTTGGCACGCGGCTCATCACATCTAGAGGGTCAACTACCCACGCGGTCGATCGACGACTGACGGTCAGCGCGACATTTTTGGCCCCAACAACTTTAGTGGCACGCCCGGTGGGACGCTCAGATAACTTTTACCTCTCCTGCCATAAAAAATATCAAAACATCACCGCATTACGCTCGGGAATAGAGCCGTCTCCAGACATATGGGGAACGACCAAGCCAGCGGCGCTGGTCACGCGGATGATCCGCCACCGGCGCTACCTGAAGCTCCCAAGACCAGTAAGGAATCGACTGGTCTCCAGGTGTTGAAACTTGATAATTAGAAATATCTATTTTATTTTTTTCATTACCTTTTCATTTACTTTGAAAAATATACTTAGAAAAATTTTTAGCTCTATCTTTTCGTTTTCCATGTGCTAAAAAGAACCAAGAAGTTCAAGACAATTTAGATAATTTTTTATTTCTTATATAGCAAAAATTATATAAAAGGTATGAATACTTTTTTTTTCTTTCATAAATAAAGTCTAAATTTTTTTTCTTTATTTTAAAATTTTTTCGTTACCGTGGTATATTTTCTGTAATATATTCAATACTTCTTTCAATTGGATAACACCGGCAATATGGAAAAATATTAAGTCGTCGACATATTGTTGAATAAAGAAAAATATCTTTGTACATTTTTTTCAAATTTTCTTCAGTTGCTTTCTTATATTCTTTTTTAACAAAATTTTATAAATTTTGGGATCGCAACAATATTTGCATCTTCATACAACAAAAATCGTAATTATTCTTTTTGAATATAAAAAATTCTTGTGCAACTCTGTTGACGCTGTTAAACGCCATCGGTACCTTCTTCTTTTGATCATAAATTTTTAATACCACTTGTTATGACGGTGAACTTCTAATAAATATTATTTTATATACTTATTATATTATATAGAAATTTCTATAAAAAATAAAAATAAAAATAAAAAATAAAAAATAAAATTAAAAAAATCAGATATGTTTTGATTGAAACATACTAAAATTAATTGATTGGAGTAGTAAAACTAGACCTTCCTGTATGGCAGCTTCGGCTACCACTAATTAGTTATATTTATTTCCGGCTTCATTAACTATAATGGAGTAGTAAAGCTAGACCTCTGTGTATGGCAGCTTCGGCTACCGCTAATTAATTATGTTTATTCCGACTTTATTAACTATAATAGTGAAGTCTTTTTATTTATAATTTATTATATAAAATTCTAATCTAATTAGGTATTCCATCTAATTAAATTTATTTTTATTATAATAATTTAAATAATTAAATATATTAATTAGATAATTTAATTTTAACTAATTAGTATTATCTCTAGCAGTTAGTATGTTTATGTTGCGTTTGGTTCGTGTATAAGCGATAATTGTTTATTTCTGATATAAATATAAGTTCTGTATCAAACAAGAACTAATGTAATTTATATTTGATGAGTATTATAGCGGTACAAAAAATTGTATTTGGTTTAATAAATTAGAATAAAAAGAATAAAAGAAAGACATTTTTTGTAATTGACAAAATTATTCTTTAAAAAACTATTTAATTTTTTTAAATTATAATTTGAATTATTTAAATTTAGATTTTATAAATAATAAATTTAATTATTAAAAAATTTACAAATTTGTATAAATTGAAAAATTTGTATAAAAAATTTAAAAATTTTAAAATAAAAATTTGTATACATTTTAAAATTAATAAAATTTTAAATTTCTTTAAAAATTAAAGTTAAAAATTTATAAAATTTATAAATTTTATAAATTTATAAATTTAAAAATTATAAAAATTTAAATTTAAATTTTTTAATAAATGTGTAAAAATTGGTGGAACAACTTGTTCTCATTTGGATGGGAATAAATGTTTTTCATCTTAACGGAATAACCTGTTAAGATGGGAACTCTTGTTCCCACCCCTAAATTTTGTTGACTAAAAATTTCGATGCCCGCACAAAATAGTCGGAACAACGTGATTTTTATGACAGATCACTACAATAAAATTAAGTTATAAAAATATTTTTGTGATATTTTTGTGTAAGTATCATTCTATATTCTATCTATATTCAAAATTAGATTATAGGGACATATTTTTGGGACACATTATAATAATGTGTCGCTGAGGTGTATAATGTGTCGCTGCTATACACCTCAGCGACCGCACATATAACAATACTAATAATAAGTGTCATTATTTTGTCAACGATATTTTTTCAAATTTTAAAAATATTTAAAAGTATCGCTATAACATAATTTTGTTGTAGTGAATCCTCTAATCATCCAACTATGAACAGTGCCAAATCCAATTCTCTTCAATGGGCCCATTAAGTTGAACCCACTTTATAGTTGCATTGTTGATCTTTTTTTACATAATTGACCTTACTTTGGGATTCAAATTGATCCCAAATAAAATTCAATAAAATTTTAAGTAGTATTAGACCAAAAAGTTTATAGCGAGTTTAATGACAAGCCAACTTTTTTTTTTTTTTTTTAGGCAGTACCAAAAAGTTAAAAAAGATTCTAATAAAAAAAAAAGTGATACTTTTATCTTTATTATAGACCATTTAATGATTAGTTTTTTTTATATATATATATTTCTCTCTTTTATGTTTGATCCTGTAAAAAAAATTTTCTATATCCGCTATTGACTACGAATAAGATGTTATGAAATAATTCAATACTTTATACTGCTAATCGTTCTGCATTTTTTTTTATTCTTATAATATATTTTTATATTTTTTTTCTTCTCTTAGCCTCTTTCCTGATATTTTTATTTTATTTTAAAATTTTCTTATATTTATAGCTAAGTTTATCTTTTAAATAAATAATAATA
>CM055072.1:36820054-36875448 GCA_029204045.2 Tillandsia leiboldiana | reverse complement strand
AAAAAAAAAAATCTATTAAGCGACTGTGAAACAACAAAAAGATTTAGCATACTATTTTCAATCTATATTAGAAGATAAAATTCTAAGAAAAGAACCTAATTAATCATTTCCACATTCAACACACAGAACAAATAAATATCGAATCATTATATATTTTTACTTTTTACAAATAATGAAAAGAACCCATAAAAAAAAAGGGTTAGATCGACAGCACTTATAAAAAAAAAAGGTTATTACTTTCGATACTATATTTTGTTTTTTATCAAAGACTCAACCAAGCTTCGTCTTTTATGACCAATTTCTAACAGGATTTTTTTTTTTTAATCCTTTGCTGGTATAATAAATTTGACACAGTGTTCCTCAACTATAGGCTTAGGCACCTCAATTTTACCTTGTAATTTTTTTTTTTTTTAATTTAAGTAATTTAAGTACTTCTATTTAGTAAAGTTGAAAATTTTGTTTGATTTAATGGCTCTTTTACATATTAACCATTTGTTAGATCAGTTTTATTTGCTGAAAAATGATCAAAGTGGTGAGATTTGATGGAATCATCGATCGATAAATTTGGTAAAGTCCCAAATTTTATTAATTGGAATCACTTTGATTCAAGAAAAACAAAAGTTAAGTTAAAGGAGTTGTCAGTCGAAAAGATAGGCATCTCTGCTCTTGTTAATGTTGAGTGGCTTGTGAAGAAACTCATCTTTATTAGGAAGAAGCAAACAAGGAATCACAAAGCCGCACTACTACTAGATCCCATGTCCTCTTTGTTTCCAAACATAACCTTATGTGTAGATTGCACACAATTGATCCCTTGTCCTCTTTTTTTAATTCTTTGCTGCTAGCTGCTTGAGAAAAGAAGAAATTTTCTTCTCAAGTTTTCTCTTCATTTCTATCTTTTTTTTTTTTTTTTTTTTTTTTTTTTTTTTTTTTTTTGTCTGAAATTGGCGGCAGCAGCAGCTCCTGCAGTTGCTTATGTGAGGACCTGAATTTCTGCAAGAGGATTATTGTTGGATCAAAGGAGCTTCTGCAGTGTGTTTGGCAGCTTTGGAGGTCTTTACTGTGTATTGGAGGTGTTTGTGCACAAATTGGACACAGGTGCTGGACTCTGGGATTAAAATGGATCACGAGGGTAATCGGATGACCCCGTCGGATGTTTAGAAGGGGTTGCGCGTGAAACAGACTTTAGAAATGGACTCACTGCAAAATTTGGGTGAAAAACACTTGTTTGGATGCATTCGGCAAATTTTGGAATGAGAATTTGGCAAATCGGACACCGGATTTGGATTCAGCGCGCGGAAAACGGTGAAAATGGACTATTTGTTGGTATTTTTCGGAGCCCGGATGCCGCACACGGTTTTCGAGGCAAGGAGGGGCACTGTTCCGGCGGCTGGGGCAGCGCCGGCGACGGCGGAGGGCGGCGACGCTGGCTCGGGCTGGCGCAGGAGCGGCGGCGGGCAGGCGCGGGCAGCGCGCAGTGAGCGGGCAGGCGCGCAGGCAAGCGCGAGGGCGCGCGGGCAGGTGCGCGGTCCACGGGCCGGCGTGCACCAGAGGGCTGGACACGTGGCAGCTGGCGGTAGGCTGGTGCAGTGGGCCGGGTCCACGGAGCAGGAGTCGCTGGCCTCGGGGCGTCTGCGTGCAGAGGGTGCAGGCGCGCACGTAGGCTGCGTTGACGCGGTTTCCCGCCATCGGGCGCGCCACGCGTCGGCTCCGCATTGGGCCACGCGTCGTGTGCTGGGAGGTCGGCGCGGCTGTTGGCTGTTCGCGGGGCAACGTGGAGGCCCAGGAGGGATTCGGGCCCGCACAGTGTTGGGCCGGGCCCAACACTGTAGCGGCCCGAAAAGACCGGGCGCCCGGAAGTGGGGACATATGCGTCATTTTCTGATTTGTTTCTTCCAGCCTATATATAGGCCGAGAACATCAGCTGAGAACTCTTTTCCTGCTCCTCTTCTCACAGTGTGGCCTTCACAAGAATTCCTCCTCTCCCAGAGCTAGTTCCATCTGCAGATTCCCGGATTTTTCTGCGGCACGCATCCCGCGGTTTCATTTTTACGGCGCGGTGCGATGCTCGTTCTTTTGTGATCTTCTTCGTCGCGTTTTGGTGAGAGGACTCCCCCGGCTTACTCCGACCACCGTTTTCGTCGATTCTTGCGCCGTTGGCTTCTCGACAGGTAGGGCTACGATCTTTGTGATTTGAGTTTCCCCTCGTTTTGAGTTTATCTTGGAGTTCCCCGAGCTTTCATTTGGCTCTTTTTCTTGGGCGGAGTTTTGGACACCACTGTGGTATTTCGGCAATATCTTTGCGCACAGGCGTCGGATTGAGGCGTGCCAATAGTTGTTTTGGATCTACACATCGCAAGGAACGTCCTAGAATTTTTCTGGAATTTTTGGAGGTAGGCCCGAAGGTGAAAATCCCATGTTTTCTGGGAGGAGTTGTACAGATTTTTGTTTTTGGGGATTTCGGGATGGTTATCTTGTTGATTTTGTAACTCGGCCTACAGGTATCGGATTTGGGCGTACGAGTACTCATTTCGATCGTCTCGACGCGAGGATCGTAGTGGCAATTTTTTTGGGAATTTTTGGTTTCCATCTCGCAGGTAAAAACAGGGCATCTTTGGACTATTAGCATTGGGACAACATGTTTTTGGGTTTAATTGTATGTTTTGGGGTAATTCTTGTACAGTGATCGCGGCGGTTTAGTTGTTTGGCCGAGAGCACTTTTTGGACTTGGAATTAGCGACCGAGGTGGGTGGTTGCTATATCCCTCATTTTTTCTGACATACCTACTAGGAATATTACAGAAATCTTTTGGAGCATTATGATCGTTAAATTGCTATTCTTATGAGCCTATCATGTGAGACATATCGTGTCGGGATTGCTTTTAGAAAACTGCTATGTTGGAATCATGATTGTATTTGGAACTTAAACATGTTGGCATGGATTTAATAGTAGTACATAATCTTACATGTGGTAGTTAGTGGCATGTTTTGGACAATGTGTAATATCTTGTTGGTAGGTACTACTTGGGGCCTTTTGGACATGTATAGGCGGATGGTTTATGTGAGGGTAGTCAGTGGATTTTAGACATGTGTAAATATTTAATGACTTTAGCATGATGGTTATATCTATGCGGAATTATTACCTAATACACATGTGGGACTATTAGTTGTTATACTTCTTTCAATTTTGCATGAGGACAATTACATGCTTGTATGGACATCTAGATAGGTCATCTTTTATCGCTACACTTTCATGCTGGAACTTCACTTAGGAGAAACCTTGTGTGCTTCTTTTCTCCTTTTCGTTAGTCAGGTGGTTATTGTTGCTCAGGTTTGACCAGGGGTACGGGTTAGTGTAGCCGGGGCCTGGATTGTGGATATAGATTTTGGCGGCGACCGCGGATATTGGGCGGTTGACCAGATGTCGGTTATAGGACATCGGTGATAGGGCATGATTATGGACTAGAGGGTTTTGTGGCAACCGCGGATTTTGGGCGGTTGACCGGAGGTCAGGAGTTGGACTTGTTGTGGTCGGTGGACTTGCGGCTACCGCGGGTAGTAGGCGGTTGACCGGATACATATTATTTTACTTGATTTTGGATTGGGGGATTATAGCGGCTACCGCGGATAGTAGGCGGTAGACCGGATGTCGGATGTGTGACATGATTGTGATTAGGGTTATTCCGGCGACCGCGAATATTGGGCGGTTGACCGGAGGTCGGTTGTGAGACCTGGTTGTGGATTGTGAGGTATGGCGGCGATCGCGGATTTTGGGTGATTGACCGGATGTTCATTGTGCATCAGATTGGGGATCAGTATTCTTTTAGTGGAGGGGTGTGTTCCACTAGGGGCTTTATAGTTGTGATCCAGTCCTACTTTTGATACTTATCACACCGGCGCGGTTATTGCCCGGTGATGCTTTCCTCGAGTGGGTCGCTCCCCTCGAGTTCCCCTTCGGAGGCCGGGGTCAGACAGTTGTTGACAGTTTTGCTATCACATCGGCGCGACTTATTTGCCCGATGATGAGGGCGGCAGCAGGAGTTTTGCTATCACATCGGCGCGGCTTATTTGCCCGATGATGAGGGCGGCAGCAGGAGTTTTGCTATCACATCGGCGCGGCTTACTTGCCCGATGATGAGGGCGGTACAGATTGGGTTCATCTGAGACGGTTGGTTACTGTTGCATACGGTTGTTCCAGTCTAGGACTGCATTTTTAGAGGCATAGTAGTGGTAGTTTTTTCTTTACAGTAGTCTTATTACTTACCACTCTTCTTCCCCTTTTTGCCTCTGGTAGACCTAGTGGGTGCGTCAGGGCGTAAGGCTTTACCCACTAGGGGAGGCTACTGGTTCACTAGTAGTTCTCACCCCCATTCTTCTTTTTCTTTTCTTCTTCTTTGTTTTGCAGGGCCTTCTGCGGGTGCTGCTGGACATACAGCGGCGGGTCGAGGAGAGATGACGGCTGAGTAGCTAGACAGTGGGCCTGTCAGTGAGTTAGCTAGACTTATACCTTTTATGTATCCTATCTCAGACGGTTGTACTTTTACTTTTTGGGGTCTGGCTTTAGCCAGCTGGTTGTATATTTGTGGTGAGCTGGGTGAGAGACTTGTACTTTATTTTACAGTCATTTTTTATTTTTACTTCCAGTTCAGTCTGAGATGTAGTATTTTCAGTTCAGCTCTGTTTTATTGCTCTATTATTGTATCTGATTGATTTGAGCAGGTTACCGGCGCTTCGTGTATGCGAAAAATTTCGTGTGCACAGCGGATCTGTAGACGAGCCCGAGTTCTGGTTTACACTCGAGGCGTGACAGATTAGTTGGTATTAGAGCTTAGGGATAGGTCAGTTGGGACTTAGGAAACCCTAGGCTTTTGGTTAGCCCTAGGATGATAGGGCGTGAGGGACGTGACATATTGCGAAAGTCGGTGATTTAGTTTTGACTCTTCCAGTGAGTGAAGAGGGATCAACATATCCTATTTCTGTGGGACAGTTATGTTGGCTGCAGACAACATAAAGTTACAGAAATAGGGGGATGTCCTTGACTTTCGCTAAATTGGGTCGTGTGTGGTTGTGTGGCTGACTTGTGGTTTCTTGTGGCAGATGCCTCCCCGACGTCGGATTCCTACCTGGGGTGCCCCTACACCCCCTGCTGAGCCAGGACAGGCTGGACCTTTTGAGATTACTAAGTTGAGGGCCTTGGTGGCCCAATTAGTTGAGAGCAACCGCCGACAGGAGCAGCGAATTGAGCAGCTACTGGCGCAGAGAGAGGCGCCGCCTCCGACAGTTTTAGAGGCCCCGGCACCACCTGTGGTACCACTTGTGCCGACAGCGCCATCATCGAGTAGCGGGGCTCGGGGAGTGGCCCAGCCTTTGACCCTGGCCGAGGAGCAGGATATCGCTGACAAACTTGTCAAGTTTTGTCAGCACGGACCGCCTAGATTCTCGGGGCGGGATATGCAGCCGTGGGAGGTTGGAACATGGCTATCAGCGGTGGAGAAGATTTTCAGGGATTTCTTCGTCGACCCGAGGTATAGAGTTCATATGGCGGTACACTGCCTAGATGGAGATGCAGATATTTGGTGGCATCGGGTGGAGCCACGGGAGTTTCAGATTTCTCGACAGTTACCCTGGTCTGAGTTTCGGCGTATGATATTGGATACCTATTTTTCGACCAGCGTGAAGAGAAAACTGGAGGATGATTTGAAGAACCTTCAGCAGGGCGATCGGCCGGTTCAGGATTACCATCAGGAGTTCATGCAGTTGCTTAACTGCGTGCCCTATGTCGCCCGTGATGGGCCACATCAGGTCGAGTTATTCGAGGCAGGCCTCCGCAGCGAGATTTATACCCTAGTGCATGCACAGCGACTCCTGACCCTTGAGAAGGCCGTCGAGCATGCCGAATGGGTGGAGAGAGGCGACACGGTGGTGGCGAGGCGAGGCGGGATGGTCGCACAGAGTTCCGTTAGGAAACGACCAGTACCCGAGGACGAGGGACAGGCTAGTTCGTGGAGACCGCCGCGGCCTCAGTTATCTAGCCGTGGGCGTATGGAGCAGCGAGAGCCTAGTGGATCCCAGAGACCATCGCAGCAGCCGCCGGAGTCTCAGCATCAGACACAGAGACAGCATCAGTGTGACGCCCCCAATAGTCCCACATCGGATGTGGATGGATTTGTGATTGGGTTTATATGAGACTTGGACACTAGTAATAATAACTGGGCTTAAGCATTTTGGGCTGTGATTTGGGCCCAACAAGTTATTATTGCTAGTGGGCCGGGTCGTTATATTTGGTATCAGAGCCAATAACCAGCCGGAAGTGTGTGATGAGTCTCGGCTGAGCCTGGGTCTAGATGACAGGGCTAGCGAGACGAGTCTCACATCGCCTGGTGATCTTGGGCTTGTGTGTGTGTGTTTGGGCTGACGAGGACGTCAGGCCTAAACGGGGGGAGTCTGTGACGCCCCCAATAGTCCCACATCGGATGTGGATGGATTTGTGATTGGGTTTATATGAGACTTGGACACTAGTAATAATAACTGGGCTTAAGCATTTTGGGCTGTGATTTGGGCCCAACAAGTTATTATTGCTAGTGGGCCGGGTCGTTATAATCAGCCGGGACAACCACGGCTTCGCGACAGAGACAGATGTATATTCTGCGGGGGACCTCATTTGTCGCACACCTGTGATCAGAGGTGGGCTCGTTGTTACAAGTGTGGACAGCCAGGCCACATTCGAGCTTCGTGCCCCTTTTCGACTTCAGCGGCACCTTCATCAGCATCGGCTCCTTTTCCGCCTCAGCAGCAGTTGTCAGCTCAGTGGCTTTATGCTCCAGCGAGCGGATCACCTTCTTTTTACCCGGCGGATCACCGGCCGCCGGCTCAGAGCGGTCGGGTCTACGCCGCTCAGGTGGAGGACTTTACAGCAGCCGACCTTGTGGTGACAGGTATTATTTTATTTTATTTACCGGCATTGGTTTTGCATTGTATTGCACTTGAGCATCCTAGTCATTTGTTAGGAGTGCATGTACTTCTTTGCATGGGTTAGGGGTAGGACGGTTACCCGGTGTTCGGGAGGTTCATATTCCCGATCTTTGACACGTGGGGGGGTGTTGTTGGTCCTGCCTGGTGCAGTTGAGTCCTCGATAGTACCAGTAGACCTGATGGTCTTAACCTAGTTATGAGACTTGGTTTTGGTACTTAGGACGGTTTGGCTGGCTCGGTTTTCTTCTTTTCGCGGCGGTTGATTGTGCCGCGAGGACAGTCCTCTTAGGAGGGGCTAGGCCAGGAGTAGATGGTGTGCCGGGGTTACTTGGGGGTCTATCTCTGCCTCTTTTGTTTCGACTTCGCGTGCGGGACGGGTGTTCCGCCGTGGGTGCGCAGCCTTTTTGGCTAGCGTGGTTGTAGGGTACCCCGGGAGTGCGGAGGTACTCGGGTTGAGCCTTTATGCCTTTGGACTTGGTGTCTGGATTATCGGGGGCGTAGGTGGAGCGGATGTTTTGCCGGTGTGAACTACTTGGCAGCTCTAGCGGTTAGCCAGCTGTACTTGGTTGAGGTGGTGCGGTTTTCTGGAGTGCCCGCCTCTATTTTGTTCTAGTTAGAGACCCGAGGATTGCATCGCGTCTCTGGAGGAGGTATTTGACAGCCTTGGGAGCTTGAGTGGTGGATGATTGGATATTTACCCCCTCTACTTGGTTGAGGTTCCGAGTTGAGGAATGACTCTAGTTTCGAGGACGAAACTTTCTTTTAGTGGGGGAGGATGTGAGGACCTGAATTTCCGCAAGAGGATTATTGTTGGATCAAAGGAGCTTCTGCAGTGTGTTTGGCAGCTTTGGAGGCCTTTACTGTCTATTGGAGGTGTTTGTGCACAAATTGGACACAGGTGTTGGACTCTGGGATTAAAATGGATCACGAGGGTAATCGGATGACCCCGTCGGATGTTTAGAAGGGGTTGCGCGTGAAACGGACTTTAGAAATAGACTCAGTGGAAAATTTGGGTTAAAAACACTTGTTTGGATGCATTCGGCAAATTTTGGAATTAGAATTTGGCAAATCGGACACCGGATTTGGACTCAGCGCGCGAAAACGGTGAAAATGGACTATTTATTGGTATTTTTCGGAGCCCGGATGCCGCGCACGGTTTTCGAGGTAAGGAGGGGCACTGTTCCGGCGGTTGGGGCAGCGCCGGCGACGGCGGAGGGCGGCGGCGCGGGCTCGGGCAGGCGCAGGAGCGGCGGCGGGCAGGCGCGGGCAGCGCGCAGTGAGCGGGCAGGCGCGAGGGCGCGCGGGCAGGTGCGCGGTCCACGGGCCGGCGTGCACCAGAGGGCTGGACACGTGGCAGCTGGCGGTAGACTGGTGCAGTGGGCCGGGTCCACGGAGCAGGAGTCGCTGGCCTCGGGGCGTGTGTGTGCAGAGGGCGCAGGCGCGCACGTGGGCTGCGTTGACGCGGTTTCCCGCCATCGGGCGCGCCACGCGTCGGCTCCGTATTGGGCCACGCGTCGTGCGCTGGGAGGTCGGTGCAGCTGTTGGCTGTTCGCGGGGCAACGTGGAGGCCCAGGAGGGATTCGGGCCCGCACAGTGTTGGGCCGGGCCCAACACTGTAGCGGCCCGAAAAGTCCGGCGCCCGGAAGTGGGGACATATGCGTCATTTTCTAATTTGTTTGTTCCAGCCTATATATAGGCCGAGAACATCAGCTGAGAACTCTTTTCCTGCTCCTTTTCTCATAGTGTGGCCTTCACAAGAATTCCTCCTCTCCCAGAGCTGGTTCCATCTGCAGATTCCCGGATTTTCTTACGGCACGCATCCCGAGGTTTCATTTTTACGGCGCGGTGCGACGCTCGTTCGTTTGTGAACTTCTTCGTCTCGTTTTGGTACGAGGACGCCCCCGGCTTACTCCGACCACCGTTTTCGTCGATTCTTGCGCCGTTGGCTTCTCGACAGGTAGGGCTACGATCTTCATGATTTGAGTTTCCCCTCGTTTTGAGTTTATCTTGGAGTTCCCCGAGCATTCATTTGACCCTTTTTCTTGGGCGGAGTTTTGGACACCACTGTGGTATTTCGGCGATATCTTTGCGTACAGGCGTCAGATTAAGGCGTGCCAATAGTCGTTTTGGATCTACACATCGCAAGGAACGTCCTCGAATTTTTATGGAATTTTTGGAGGTAGGCCCGAAGGTGAAAATCCCACGTTTTCTGGGAGGAGTTGTACAGATTTTTGTTCTTGGGGATTTCGGGATGGTTATCTTGTTGATTTTGTAACTCGGCCTACAGGTATCGGATTTGGGCGTACGAGTACTCATTTCAATCGTCTCAACGGGAGGATCGCAGCGGCAATTTTTCAGGAATTTTTGGTCTCCATCTCGCAGGTAAAAACAGGGCATCTTTGGACTGTTAGCACTGGGACAGCATGTTTTTGAGTTTAATTGTATGTTTTGGGGTAATTCTTGTACAGTGATCGCGGCGGTTTAGTTGTTTGGGCGAGAGCACTTTTTGGACTTGGAATTAGCGATCGAGGTGGGTGGTTGCTATATCCCTCATTTTTTCTGACATACCCACTAGGAATATTACAGAAATCTTTTGGAGCATTATGATCGTTAAATTGCTATTCTTATGAGCCTATCATGTGAGACATATCGTGTCGGGAATGCTTTTAGAAAACTGCTATGTTGGAATCATGATTGTATTTGAAACTTAAACATGTTGGCATGGATTTAATAGTAGTACATAATCTTACATGTGGTAGTTAGTGGCATGTTTTGGACAATGTGTAATATCTTGTTGGTAGGTACTACTTGGGGCCTTTTGGACATGTATAGGCGGCGATCGCGGATTTTGGGCGATTGACCGGATGTTCATTGTGCATCAGATTGGGGATCAGTATTCTTTTAGTGGAGGGGTGTGTTCCACTAGGGGCTTTATAGTTGTGATCCAGTCCTACTTTTGATACTTATCACACCGGCGCGGTTATTGCACGGTGATGCTTTCCTCGAGTGGGTCGCTCCCATCGAGTTCCCGTCCGGAGGCCGGGGTCAGACAGTTGTTGACAGTTTTGCTATCACATCGGCGCGGCTTATTTGCCCGATAATGAGGGCGGCAGCCGGAGTTTTGCTATCACATCGGCGCGGCTTATTTGCCCGATGATGAGGGCGGCAGCAGGAGTTTTGCTATCACATCGGCGCGGCTTACTTGCCCGATGATGAGGGCGGTAAAGATTGGGTTCATCTGGGATGGTTGGTTACTGTTGCATACGGTTGTTCCAGTCTAGGACTGCATTTTTAGAGGTATAGTAGTGGTAGTTTTTCCTTTACAGTAGTCTTATTACTTACCACTCTTCTTCCCCTTTTTGCCTCTGGTAGACCTAGTGGGTACGTCAGGGCGTGAGGCTTTACCCACTAGGGGAGGCTACTGGTTCACTAGTAGTTCTCACCCCCATTCTTCTTTTTCTTTTTTTCTTTTTTGTTTTGCATAGCCTTCTGCGGGTGCTGCTGGACATACAGCGGCGGGTCGAGAAGAGAGGACGGCTGAGTAGCTAGACAGTGGGCCTGTCAGTGAGTTAGCTAGACTTATACCTTTTATGTATCCTATCTCAGACGGTTGTACTTTTACTTTTGGGGGTCTGGCTTTAGCCAGCTGGTCGTATATTTGTGGTGAGCTGGGTGAGAGACTTGTACTTTATTTTATAGTCATTTTGTATTTTTACTTCCAGTTCAGTCTGAGATGTAGTATTTTCAGTTCAGCTCTGTTTTATTGCTCTATTATTGTATCTGATTGATTTGAACAGGTTACCGGCGCTTCGTGTACGCGGAAAATTTCGTGTGCACAGCGGATCTGTAGACGAGCCCGAGTTCTGGTTTACACTCGGGGCATGACAACTTATGCAGCAAATTCAGCTACATAAGCAGCTGAATCCTGCTGCTGCTGCAGCTTGCAGTAGCAACAGCCCCCTCAGCTGCCTTAGGCAGCTGCAAGTGCAGCTGCCGATGCAGCTGCCAATGCTGGTGGCTCAACCAGCTGCCAGCAGTTGCTTGAGCAGCAGCCAGCAGCTGCTTAAGCAGCAGCTGCTTGAGCAGCTGCTGGCTTAGCTTGAGCAGCAGCTACTGCTGCAGACTGCTGCTGCAGCTAGTTGAGTTGTAAAAAGAAAAAAAAAAGAAAAAATATACTTGCTCCATACTATATTTTGTTTTTTTATCAAAAGACTCAATCAAGCTTCGTCTTTTATGGCCAATTTCTAAAAATTGGAGAAAATTAACAATTTGAAGCAACATAGTGTTCACAATCTAATTCTTTTGCTACAACACTTGATTCAGACTCAATGATGAGCCCCTGCTCCTCCTCCTTGGGTCCGTTAGGTAATCGAGTCATCGTCGGTGCAACTAGTAAACTAGAGCAACTCTTTTTTTTTTCTTTTTTCTTTTTTTTTTTTTTCTCTTTTTTTTTTTTTTTTTCCTTTGGGTGACTAATGTGAAATTATAAAAAAAAACTGTTATACTCTAGCTTAAGCTATTAGAGAATGATATTCTTAATATTTTCGTACTTCAAAAATTTAAACTATTAGAAAATAATTTTTAATATTTCAATACTCTCATAGGCTCAAAACGTGAACTTGAATTAAGTAGGAAGATATTAATTATGCTAGGAGTCTGACAGGACTCGAACTCAGGACCATCTGTTTTAATACCATATGAAATTATATGAAACAATCATTATACTCTAAAAACTTAAGCTATTAGAGAACGGTACTTTTAATATTTCAACAACTGGATCACCCCGACGGAATCGATATGACGCATAGGGCCTTGAGAAGCGTGACACTCCTGTCCCTTAACTTAATTAAGGGAAACAGACAAAGAACTATTATGTAGATCATGCAATATCCATCTTGATAGAAAATTATCTATATGTCAAGATGTCTATGACAAGGCCTAATAGTTTAGTTAGGTGGCAACATGCTATTAGATGGTGGTCCTGTTCACGGGTCAAATCAATACGTTCTAAAAAAAAATTGAATATTAATTTTATCGATCTCGTATGTATTATATAAAATTCCATCAATCAAATCACTTTTTTAAAAAATAGGATACATCTAAGTCGAACAAGTAAAGAGATCTATTCATTAATAAGAAAAAAAAAAAACGTGAACGGTGATAGTATTGATGATAAAATAGAATTCTGGTTCACAAACAGTGATTCGATTGATGATATAAAGCGCGAAATTTTTTGATTCAGTTCTCCACCTTAACGATAAAAAAAAAATTTATCAAATTCTATTGAGCCTGACTCATAATGATCATTTATCAAAAAATGACTCTGGTTGTCAATTGATTAAACAACGGGGATCAATTTACTTACGATATATTTGGTTGACATTTATAAAAAACATCGATACTTAGTTGACATTCATAAAAAGCATCTAATGAATTTTCGAGCCTCGTCCCCTCCTAACGTGTGAGCCCCTCCTCCTGCTTCCCCATCCCTAGCCGCCCTAAAAATTCAAACCCTAGCTCGATTGTGAACCTCTCCTACCTCCAAAGTTGATGATGATGAGAGGACTAAAAAAAAAGACATGAGTAGAAAAGGGAGGAGGTAATGAGTACGGCGTTGCGGCGGTGGAGGTTTTGATTAAGCTATGCAAAAATGTCTCGTGGAAGAAAAAATCTCTTATGAAGAGAGCTCGTCATGAAAGATTGCGAGGGAGGAGAGACGGAGCAGATAAAGTGGGGAAGAGGGGTTAGAGAGGAATAGGATGGTTTTTTTTTCTTTTCTTTTTTTGTGCTTTAAATTTGGTTGGGTTTTTTTTTTTCTTTTTTTTTTCTTTTTTTTTTTTTTTCCTTTTTTTTTGGGTGCTTTAGGTTTAGTTTGTGATGAGTGTTTTTTTTTCTTCTTCTTCGGGATTGGTTAGGTTTTAAAATTTTTTTTTTTATTTTGGGTTAAAAAAATTGTGATGAAAAAATAGTTCAGTAAATTCGTCTGGATTTTTTTTTTATTTTTGGATCTTAAAAGACTTTAGATGAGAATAAAATATTTTTAGAAAAGTGTTGTTTAAGATGAAACAATTTTTTTTGTAACCGGGTTGAGGGGTGAAGTCGGTGGGGGTAGGTTGGGTAGAGACAGCCTTCTTTTCTTTCTTTTTTTTTTGAATGGGACTTTATATATGGGTTTTGGTGGATTATTTTTATGAGGTTTGAAATATAAATAGAATAGGTATACAAAAGTGTTTTAAAAATATATTGTTATAATTTAATTTTATTGTAGGGTACTTAATATTTAATTATTTTTAGAATGAAAATATTTGTGCACTCGTGTGTGTGTGTGTGTATATATATATATATATATATATATATATATATATATATAGAGAGAGAGAGAGAGAGAGAGAGAGAGAGAGAGAGAGAGAGAGAGAGAGCTTATATAGTTTAAGTAGACGTATAAGTATAATTATGTTTATGAATTTTTTATTATTAGATTTGTATTGAGATCTTTGTATTTTTTTTTCTCTCTCTTTACTTGACTTTATAATAACACAAATCTCAATACAAATTCAATGGTAGAGCTTATATACTTTTAAAAGCATAAGTCTAATTATATTTGCAAATTTTTTATTATTAAATTTGTATTGAGATTTGTATTGTTGTACTTTTTTCTTTCTTTAGTTAACTTTATAATAGTATAAATCTCAATACAAATTCAATAATAAAAAATTTACAAATATTGTTGGACTTAAAAATATATAAGCTCTACTTAGTCTCTCTCTCTCTCTCTCTCTCTCTCTCTCTATATATATATATATATATATATATATATGAGCAATGCTACATGTACACCCCGAAGGGGTGTATATCATACATCTCCACCATTTTAATGGTGGCGATATTTTTTACGGGTCACATCAAGTGACCCATCATCACATCCCTACCCTTAGATGGGTGGGGGTGTAAGATATACATCCCTTACGAGTGTACACATAGTATTTTCATATATATATATATATATATATATATATATATATATATATATATATATATATATATATATATATATATATATATATATATATATATATATATATATATATATATATATATAGGGGAATGATGGCGCCTTAAAATTTTCTTTTAATCTTTTCATGATATAGCTTGCAACACTCAAATAATTTTCAATTTAAATCTGAAGCCTAAGCTTCAGGTTAAGTATACAGATTACTAATACAAATAGACGCTACAGCTTAGTCAAATAGACAGAACGTATAGAAACAATTAAACATACATTCTTCTTTATTTTGGTGAACAAAATGAAATTTCAAATTCCACCTCTTCCTATACTAACTGTCACATCCAAACATATCAAGCACATCAAATACACACATATACTTCATTAAACACATCAAGCATATCAAATACACACCTGTACTTCAGCAGTTTCAACTATATTATAAAATACAAAAACATCGATCACTAATTCTAGAGATAATATTATAAAAATCTGCTCCTTCAAATTTGAACGGGTTCGATCAATAAGGAGATGATACTATCCTTTGTTTCTCCCTCTGGTGATGCATACCCGTCTCCATGCACGTAAAAGCAGCGCGCTATCGAGAGCAACCTCATAGCGACGGCTGTGAAGTATTTGTTGAAAGCCGAGTCGGCTCGGCGCGCTCCGTTCATTTTTTTCCAACAGTTGTTGATCAGTTCTTTTATGTGTTCGCGGGCCGCAGCCTCCGTGATGCCTTCATGGTGCATACAGCAGTGGATCGATTTCGCGACATCGCCTCGCTGCTGCTCAGACTTAATCGATAAAAAATAGAACAGTTATTTAACATTAATGTTGTGTAAATTAACTGTATATCTTCGAGCTGATCGATGTACTTAACCTACTTTGGATGTACCGAGATCATTGTAGAGTCGACTAATCATCGACGACCACCGCAAGATTTCCGGATAATCCTGGAAGAGATCTAAATCTTGCTGAGTCACATCTGGGCCAAGACAATAAGCATAAGATAAAACAATATGGCCACCTATAGATATCCATCCATTTTGCAAGTACTCCTCCAATGTTGGTATGTAACCTTTGTTGCACCACTTTGCTTCCACCAAATATGCTTTGCATTGATCCGTCCACTGTGTCAATTAACCATATACACCATTTTAATTTGTTAGAGGATTTTTTATGAAAATAATTTATTTTCATACGAGTTCTTAATTTTTTAAGCTTTTTATATAAATCCCCTTTTGACTTGTTGGGACACTGTAAATTTTTAAGTGTACTTTTTAAATTAATGGTTATACTCTTTAAATTCATCAAAATGAATTAATTCATGGAAAATACTAAGTGTATATGGTTAATTAATTCATCTAAAATTAACCATTGGGCTCAATGTTTGCTAATATAATTTGCAATTTTGACAAAAAAAATTATATAACCATTAGAGTGCAGGCCCGTACTAGCTAGAAGTAAATTGTATATGCATGTCAAATTTAAATAGCAATTAAACTGCCCTAAAGAGATAAAAATATCATATATTATTTGCGTCCATGGAGTATATTTAGATTAATTCTACAGAAAGATGTGCTCGATCCGTAGATAACTCGGAAAGAAAATTGAAAACTTAGAAAATTACACAAAAAGATTGATCATAAAATGTTAGGTATTAAGATAGTTAAATCAAACATACGAACCAAAATAAAAGAATAAAAGAAAAATTTACCGCTCTCTTTAGATATGGAAGGATATTGAGACCTTTCTCTCTCATGACCTTATAAGCTGCATCATTTGTTGTGTTGAAGAGTGCTAAAAAACATAATCTCATATACACGGGCAATTGCTTAATATCAAGTGCATCCCATCTAGAAAAGCCACCGCAAATGTATTAGTATTTGAATTAGAAAATGCAGGCTCTATTTTTACATATATCCAGATATTTATCTTAGTTTGTAGTAATAAAATTTAGTAAAAGAGTTGGCATATGGACCTGTCTACAGCTTCTGTGAAAAGCTCGAGCTCATCGAGGGAGCCGTAAATGTCGTAGACATCATCGATTGCCGTTATGAGAGAGTTAGCCTTTGTTTGTTCTAATCTGAAGGTCGAATGCTTCGGCTCGAAACTCCAACCAACACACCATAAATAGTTCTCCACCAATCTATCTCTAATGAAGGGAAGCTTCTCCCATAATCCCATATTGGACCACCAACTGAAAGTTTCAGATATTTTTGTCCCAATTAGAAAGAAGCTATATTCATATCTATTAAATATATATGTCAGAGTTAGATTGGTTTGATTATTTAAGTTGTTAAAGTTGAAATAAACCCTTTTAATTTAGTATAAATTAAGTTTTCGAGGGTTAGATCAAGTTATAGATCTTAATTACAAGTATATATGCATGTTGAATATAAATACATGTCCGTACCTTGACACTTCCTTGAGCTCTCTCTTGTACGTGTTTTGAACTACATTGAAGTCCAACTTTGCAAACTCGAGAAGAAGAGGCCTCATCTTCTCTTCTTTATCGTACGCGTCAATGAACCATCTCGTGTGCAATCTCTCCATGCGCCA
Organism: Tillandsia leiboldiana; assembly: GCA_029204045.2. Taxonomy (NCBI): domain Eukaryota; kingdom Viridiplantae; phylum Streptophyta; class Magnoliopsida; order Poales; family Bromeliaceae; genus Tillandsia; species Tillandsia leiboldiana. Next base: position 36,858,915 of record CM055072.1, on the reverse strand, counting down.
TTGTAGCGGTTTCTCCAATGCACGGACCACATAATCTCTTAACTTTTGGTTATCATGTGATGAATTTGATAAGAAATCATTGAGATGCCGAATTGTAAAATTCTGAGCCTCAATCAATGCATCTTCTCCTTCCACTGCGAGATAAGAAGCCTCGTACAAACTCAACAAACTATTAATTTGATCGCTCAAGTTGGATTTGAAGCTGCCTTTCTCATCTTTGAACCGATCAAAAATTTCTGCAACTCGGGTATAATGCGTTAATTAATAAACACTCACGTTTGTAGCGCACGTACTGATGACGTTTCTATGTTCAACAATCAAGAAAATAAATAAAGGATTAATTAACAATTAGGAGCCGAATTAATTATTACCTTGTGAAACTAAAAATCCATGTCCTCTGAGAAGCCTAAATAAGAGTGCGATTACGTAGGCATTATCGTTCATCTTCATGCATATGAAATTTATTTTTTTGAATATAGAGCCCAGTGCTTGCTTTATCTCCTCCTCAAAATGGTAAGCAACTCCGAGCTGTTGCAATGCATCAATGAGCTCAAGCTTATCAACAATCTCTGTTTCCTCACTTATCATACACCCCACTTCCTCCTTCAACTTGTCCACTCTTTTTGCGTCCCTCTCCTGCGTTACAAATAAAGTGACCCATCATTTGCAATTCTATTAAAATAGTTATACAAAACAATTTAATAAAATAATTAATGGTGGCTGATATATTGTGGTTTAATGCATATGTGTTCCCACATACAAAGTTGTAAATTTTATATATATATATATATATATATATATATATATATATATATATATATATATATATATATATATATATATATATATATATATATATATATATAAAGTTTTTGTTATCATATGTATCTCTTTAAAATAGCATAGTTTATAAATATAACTTACTTTAGATAACCGTTAAATTAAGCTTGATCTTATTTTCTACAAATTAAAATATTCTACACTGCGATAAATATTTTTTTAACTATATGTAAAATTATTTATCAATTCTAATATTTTAATTTTAATACAGCTAACAAAGACGATTGTTGAATCGAATGTCTTATCGTCAAAATCAACTTTAAAGTATTCAAATCTTGTAGTCTTTTCGACCATTTTTTTTATTTTTATTTTGAGAGAGAGAATTTTTTACTTTTGTAAGTATATTAATTGGGAATGTTAGGACAGACATATATCCTTTGTAAATCAATTTTTTAGTTCACAGGAAGTACAATCCTTTCTCTTTCTCAAGACCTTTTCTTTGGCAAAAAAAATTTCTGTTTTTGCAAAAATAAAAAGAAATTGAATCCAATCCTGAAAAAGCAGATTGATACGAAAAATTAAGCTTTGAAAAAGTTAGTACGTAGTTGTAGACGGTGACGGAGCCATATGTAGACTAGGGCTATAGTCTTTCTCAACTTTTAAAATGTTTACTTTAAATTTTTATATTGCTATTGATTAAAAAATAAGTAGTTATAGCTAAACAAATATTACAATAATGAGCTATATGAAAAGTTTTTTTGTGTGTATCACTAGAGTTTTTTTTTTTTTTTTTTGAAATTATATGCACCTGATATATCATATATCATACTCTCTGCCAATCATAATACTTACATATTAAATATATAAGAAATTATAAATTTTAAGTTTATATTATTTAAGTATATAATAGTCCTAAAACCAACAGTAAAAAATAAAATATTACAGACTATAAAATATAAATATCTATAAATTATATATATATATATATATATATATATATATATATATATATATATATATATATATATATATATATATATATATATATATATATATACTTTGAACGGCATCAAGTATACTTAACAAATTCAATTTTAATTTTAAATTTTTATAATTATATAGCTTTTGGTCTCTCTAAGAATTAAATTCCGACTTCGTGTAGAAATCAAGCCCATGATTTATTTTTTTTTTTTATTTGGTACTAAGAGTTAAAAAAAGATCTGTAAACTTTATGACCCTCGGAAAAGTAGTCGATTCTTGGGTTGTAAGCTTAACATTTTAATGTTCAAAATTAGTAATTTTGCATAAGCTACCTTATTATTGGTTCTCCAATTATTTTGTACCATGATATAATTCAACAAACCATTAATTGTTAGAAGAAATTTAGAAACGATATTTTTATAAATTTTAAAAGTAGTTGTAACAAGTGAAACAACGGAAATAAGCTCAAAATAATCGAAAAAGAAAAATATCAAGTCTACCTCCAAAAGAGTTGTAATATTTACATCCCTTATATTCAAGACTTGTAGTATTTACTAACTCTTCTTTAATTTTAATTTTTTTAAAAAATTAGACTTGTAGGGATAATATGGCTTTTGAATGAGGCTAATTAATTGTACGTAGTAAATACAATCCAAAGTTGATTGCAGATTTTGCGCTCATGAAGAAATAAATTTGATTACTTACTATAACATCAACGCTCGTTAGTGACTGTATATATTTGTTTTGCCATAAGCTCGGTTTATAATCTGCCGACCGGCGCATGGCGCAGGCGTGGACATCTCTGCGCCGAGAAAACAAACCGTCGGTCGGGGATCGAACGGTCGGGAGCTTCCGTCGGAGGCACCGGTCCGCGGAAGTGAGCACGATGGATGGTGCAGGTGATGGTGATGCAAGGTGGAGTGCCATTGTCACTGATTTTCTGTGATCAGCTCAATCTGAATTTCTCTATATCTATTTATCAACCTCTCCCCTCTCTCTATATATTTATACATGGTTGTTTCTCTGCGCAACTGGTGATCTTGGACGTCCATTTCGCACATGTGGCGATCATAAAATGTTAGGTATTAAGATAATTTAATTAGTTGGTCCATACGGCTCCACATAATATTATAATTTATTATATTATAAATTTAATTTAAAATATAAATAATTATAAATAATTTTAATTAAAAATTATAGTTTTAATTTTTTTAAAAAAAATTTATCTCATCTTTCTGCTAAATTTCTCCCCAACAAAATCTCAAAAGATTATTTTTTTTTGTTCATTTCTTTTATTACATTACTGTTATAATTTTTTTAAATTAGAATTTATTTTTGCATCAAAATTATTTTTTAATTAGGATTACTTTTTTTATTTCTTATTTTAATTTTTTTACATTTTTTGGAATTAGTACTTTTTGTAAATATTTTAGCCTTTTTTTATTTTTGATGATCTTAATAAATTATATTTGGTAGGCAATATTTGATGGTAAAAATATAGTATTTTTTTTACAAAATTAATATGTTATATATAGTAAATATATATTATTATATTAAAATATTATATTTTATTAGCTGTGTACTTGTCGTGTCCTTATAATATCTGTATTCTTATTTTTTAAAGTCTGCCGAGTCGTCGTGTTCGAATCATATCGTATTCCGTGTTTCGTATCCGTATCCTTGAAACATAGCTTATGATACAATAAATATATACAATCACTAACAAATGTTGATGTTATATTTTTTTATAGTAATATTATTCATAATAATATTTTTTATATAAAAAACACGTAGAAATCATAAACATTAAAATAAAAGAAATAATTTTCTCTCTCCTAATTTTTTTTTTTTTGGTTAGGTGATGTTTTGTATCCAAGTGAAAAAGGAGAAAGAAAAACAAAAACAAAATAAATTAAGATATTCGTACAGTATTCAAACTCCTCGTAATGGTAACGGAAAAAGAGAATTGCTAAGTTTACAATTGGAAAGGAATTAAAAATCTAGAGATAATATCTAACATGTTCTTCAAAGTTTTAAAATTTTTTTATACATCTAGCATTTTAAATATATTTTTAATAAATTTTTTTTATATACTTTTATTTTTAATATTTTTAACTTTATATTGGAAAGAATATAAATTTTATAAAAAATATATTTGAGACGATTACTTTTTAAGAAGAATATATAAAAATGATTTTGTATTCTAAAGTAAATAAGCAATAGTCTCTAAATTCCTACGACCGTTCATTCTAAAATTTTTCTTTTTAATTTTTGGTATTAGGATAATAAAATGAAAAAGTGAGAAAGTTAACTTATTATGTTAAACATTATTTGATACTTCCTTCACATCAAGATAATAAAACGAAAAAAATGAGAAGGTTAACATATCTTGTCTTGTTAAATATTATTAAACACTTCCATCACACCAAAAAAAATAGAAGTGCCATTAAGATTTGAACAAGTGGGAGATTGCCACTTGTCTAACGAAATTATTGAGTGCTCTTATATTTCCATTCTAACATATGTATCAATAATAAAATTTTAAAATACAATAAATAATTTAAATATTTTATATTATTATTATATATATATAATGTTATATTATATTTTATAGTATTAATTATTAAATATTCTATTAATAATTTAATATTCTATATGGTATATAGAGTATTAGTATGTACCGGGTGCAAACAAAAATATCTCTAATTTAACACTTCCATCGCATCTAGAAAATAGAGGTGGAGAGAGTTATTGTTGTCATTAAGAGATGAACCAATGGGAGATTGCCACGTGTCTAATAAAAATATTGAATGCACCAATTTTACCGTAAATTAATTCTAAAGTATGTATTAAAGACAAATTTTTACAGTATAATATATTATTTAAATATTTTATATTATATATATTATATTGTATGAGTTCGGCTACTATACTATTAATAACACTGTTGAGATCAAAATTTTCACCACTCGAGGAGATGACACGTGGTGTTTACCTTCGGCTAAAAGACATCAGCTGATGAAAGAAAGGGGTCACCGAGGAAGGATCCGCGTCCCAATCCGAATCGATCTCAGTCGCGTGCGAATGTAGCACGCGATGCGTGCCATCAGCTGAAGGTATCAGCCGATAGGAGAAGCAGCCGACGAGAAAATTATTGCATCATTCAGAAGAGATTTCGGCCAAAGACGGACATCAAAACCGCCCCGGTCAAACGACGAAGAAGGGGGAGTCAAGGTCAATTCTCGGCTGATTAAGCCGTAAAAGGAAAGACGTTGAAAGGAAGGAATTCGAGATTTGGGCGTGAATCTCGAATTAGAAAGCGCCGAGTATTATAAAGCGCCAAGGATCACGCTTCGGCGCAATAATTAGGGGGTGAATCTAGACGGAAAACGACTACTATTCTATTAAGGAGAATCGATTCAAAATGAAGTAGTCGAGGATTTTCCAAAAATTCATCTCAAATCACGCCGATTATTCAAATCAGCGATCATACACATGGTTCAGGGGTGTATAAATACACGAACCATCGAAGAAGAAGGGGTTCTGCAACTTCGTAAGTCAGGACCACCTCCTATTTTTTCATATATTTCATATCTACATTTATCGCATTCCTAGATAGATTTATCGTATTTTCCAGGAGTAGGTTTACTTATAACTTCTTCCATTTCCTACTCATTGTATCCTCTTCCCAAGCAATACAAAACATTAATCGTCTACTTAGGCGTGTCAATTTCTTGTTTCTACTATTTTAGTCGGCAACTTTAGGCCGGACTCAGCCTTTCTACATCTCCATATTCTGATTCGGCTAATCTAAGCTGGACGGTCGCGAGAGTTTACTGAGAAGAATCCGGCTGAGCAAATCCCTCCTCGGCCCGATCGCTTGATCCATTGGCACGCGGCGCATCACATTTCAAGGGGTCAACCGAATCACGGGGCTGGTCGACGATCGATGTTTTCGGCCCCAACAACCTTTTTGGCACGTCCTGTGGGACACACATGTAACTCTTACCTTCTCCTACCATAAATATGTTAGAGGACAACAGCCTGAACCTAAAAAATAGAGTCGTTCTCAGACATTCAGGGAACGACCAAGGCAGTAACATCGGACACGCGGATGACCCGCCACCGACGCTGCCAGAGGCTCTGGAGACTAGCGGAAGGTTGGCACCATAGGAGCCGACCTTAGCTCAGATATTCGGGCAAATGGCCCGAATGTTGGATAGCATAGAGAGGACGCAAGCGCCCCTCGAGAGAGACAGCTAGGCGTAGGACGCCTGTTTCAACTATATGCTGGCCGCAATAGCGGCCTCGAGTGGAAGTACGGCTCGACTCGGGCAAACGATGGTCCATGAAGAGCTGTACAGTGGAGGATACGTCTCCACAGCAATCGTTTACGATAGTGCCGGCAATGCCGACCGCGCAGCCACAAGTTGCACCGTCGGCGGCTACTTATCAGGCGGCGCAGCCGCTGGGGGCAGTACAGCTGCAGATGATCCCGTACCAAGTGGGGACTTGGCCGATGGGGCAGAACATTGGCCATCAACAAGAGAACTACTAGGGGATTCCTCTGCCTTCCCCACTGCCATTCGTCCAGCCTCAGACTGGGGGCAGGATCAGTGGACAAGTTCCTCCACTGGGGTCGTTTCAGTAGCAGGTTGGCCTATACGGGTCGCTACATCCTTCGGTGCAACCAACGGCTCGGGTACCTCCAGCCGGACTCGCCGAAATGGCTGGGGGCAGGTATGTCAGGCAGGTCCCGCCGCGGGGACCACCTCAATTGCAAGCTGGCCACTACGGGCCGCTACCTCCTCCGGCGCAGCCGACGGCTCCGGTACCACAGGTTGGGCTCGCCGAAATGGTTGAGGGCAGATACGCCGAGCAAGTTCCCCCGCAGGGACTGCCTCAACTTCTTGCCAGCCACTGCGGCCCGCCACCTCCACCGACACAACCGGCAACCCCAGTACCTCCAGTGGGGCTCACCAACATCCATACCCACGTAGAGGAAGTCATCCGCAACACCTTCGGCACAGAGGTCAGGTCGCCAATTCAGCCAGTGTTCAGGTCTCCGTATCCTGCTCATATCGATACGAACTACTTGTACCCGGCCAATTGGAAGATGCCGAAGTTTGACAAGTTCTCAGGCGAAGAGAACGAAAACACCATCGAGCACATTACTCGATTCACGGCCCAATGCCGAGAGTCGTTCGCCAGCCCATTCTTATAAAAAAGGTTGTTCAGTACGTCGTTGACCAAAACGGCGTTCTCGTGGTACACCGGCCTATCTCATAACTCTGTCCGGGACTGGGACGAGCTCGAGGCGAAGTTCCACGAGCAGTTTTATCGGGTTGTGCCCGAGTTTTCAATTGCCGATTTAGCATCGCTTCAGCAGAATGCCGACGAATCGGCCGAAGAATTTCTCAACCGTTTCAAGGTGGTGAGGAATCGTTGTTCTGTGATGATGCCCGAGGTCGAATCTACCAAAATAGCGTTCAACGGCCTACACTTCAAGACCCGAGATCATTTCGAGGGTTAATACTTTTCCAATCTTTTTGACTTGGGGGTTAGAATTGCTCAATACGAGAAATTCCAGAAAAGTAATAAAGATGAGTGGCCGAAATGGGGCCGCGGATAGGATAGGAAGAAGCCGAATGAGCATAACGACTCTTTCGTAGAACGAAGCTCGGCTTACGAAGAGCCGAGCAAAGAAAGCGAAGATAGTTCTTCGGCCAACGAGGCGGAAGTATGCGCGGCTGAAATGATACTAGGCCGCGAGCCCTACACCTGCCAAATTCTTAAGCCGAATAAGGCCCGAGATCTTAGGACTCTGGCGTCAGCTAATGCCTTTTTATATGACATATCCGAGACCGACCAAATATTCGATCGGTTGTACAAGGATATATAGTCGAATCAAGCTCCAGGGAGGTCAGACAATCCCTCATTACGAGGAGCTCACGGGGCGAAAATACTGCAAGTAGCACCACTCTTGGAGCTACCGGACAGGCGAATGCTTCACGTTTAAGAAGCAGATTCAGAAAGAGCTCGATGATGGTTTGTGACACCCCGGAATTTGGATTAGTCCTCTATATAAATGATATAATAGAACTAAATCTCTAACCCGGCTATAGCATTTTGGATGGTATCAAGATCCAAGAGGAACATGAGAGTTAAGCGTGCTAGAGCTAGAGTAGTTCTAGGATGGGTGACCTCCTGGGAAGTGGGGCGTCACAGTTGGTATCAGAGCCATTCACCAGCCGGAAATGTGAGATGAGTCTCGGTTGAGCCAGGGTTATATAGCGGGTAGAGCGAGGCTCCCCGGCTAATGACCGTTGTGGGTGGAGTGCAGCTCCCCACAAGGTCGGCTAAGGCTAGCGAGACGAGTCTCACATCGCCTGGTGCTTGTGAGTGTGCAGCTCCCAACAAGGTCGGCTAAGGCTAGCGAGACGAGTCTCACATCGCCTGGTGCTTGTGAGTGTGCTTGAGCCTGACGTGGACGTCAGGGCTTAAAGGGGGGAAGAATGTGACACCCCGGAATTTCGATTAGTCCTCTATATAAATGATATAATAGAACTAAATCTCTAACCCGGCTATAGCATTTTGGATGGTATCAAGATCCAAGAGGAACATGAGAGTTAAGCGTGCTAGAGCTAGAGTAGTTCTATGATGGGTGACCCCCTGGGAAGTGGGGCGTCACAGTTGGTATCAAAGCCATTCACCAGCCGGAAATGTGAGATGAGTCTCGGTTGAGCCAGGGTTATATAGCGGGTAGAGCGAGGCTCCCCGGCTAATGACCGTTGTGGGTGGAGTGCAGCTCCCCACAAGGTCGGCTAAGGCTAGCGAGACGAGTCTTACATCGCCTGGTGCTTGTGAGTGTGCAGCTCCCAACAAGGTCGGCTAAGGCTAGCGAGATGAGTCTCACATCGCCTGGTGCTTGTGAGTGTGCTTGAGCCTGACGTGGACGTCAGGGCTTAAAGGGGGGAAGAATGTGACACCCCGGAATTTCGGTTAGTCCTCTATATAAATGATATAATAGGACTAAATCTCTAACCCGGCTATAGCATTTTGGATGGTATCAAGATCCAAGAGGAACATGAGAGTTAAGCGTGCTAGAGCTAGAGTAGTTCTAGGATGGGTGACCCCCTGGGAAGTGGGGCGTCACATGGTTGGCTTACCTTTGCCGACCAAGAGCAAAAAGAGATGGAGGTCGATACTAACCCTTTTCCTCCGCAGATTAACATGATCGACCCCAAGGGAAAGAAGCCGATGTAGGGGCCCGAGTCCACCGCGAAGGAGAAATCGGCGGCCCGAGTCCACCGCGAAGGAGAAATCGGCTCGGAATATGTTTCGGCTTTGCATCCGCTGCAAGGCCGAAATGACGGAGGAAGATTGGGATGCCTTCCTCACCAACATGCCTATGGATGCGAAGAGGTGGGTTGCCTTCATCAGCAAAGGCGCACACTACCACGACCACCGGTCGAATTCAAGTTTGGCCGGGAGGTTTAGCAAGCGATCCTCCGAAGAAGAGGACAAGAAAGAAGGGCAGGATTCCCTCATCAAGAAGGTCATGCGGGATTTCTACGGTCGAGAGCGGCTGAGGCCGACCCCGGTCGACCGAGAGGGGCCACAAGTCCCACAGTAGCACCAGGGCCCCCACTGCGGCTTCACCAATAGTTGGGCCCAGGGGACACCCCGCAGATCCTTCGGCCAACAGGCCAAAAGGGGAACGACGTGTGGGCCTTCATAATGCCAGCATGGGTCGAGCCCCACCAGAGGCTCGGACCACTCGGGGCACAGAGGGGCCCAATCAGTCACCCTTAGGGAGGGTCGACACCATGGCCCCCTTACCGAGGGACGTCGGGGGCAGGCGAAGCCCTTTCGGTCCCCGATACAGATTTCCCTTGCCTCACAAAGGAGGAAATGGAGAACCTGGGCATTCAACTAGCCCGAAAACTCAAGATACAACCATAGTCGAAGCCATGGCAAAGAAGGGAGATCCTCATGGAGCACATGAGGGAGATGGACCCACCGGAAGACGTGCCGGTGGAACAGTGGTTCACATCTACAGGACCGGCCCGATAGCAAGGGTCGGTCATGACGAAGACACGGAAGCGTCGAATACAAAGGCTAGAGGCCGACGCTCGCAGCAATGGCATCATGGCCCAGTGGTCGCGGCCGAACCCGGGGCGGGAACGGCCTATGCATTTGCTCTTCGTTGCGCCGCTGCGCCATAACCAAAAGACGGGAGGGTCGCTAATGCCGTCTCAGAAGAAGGCTCTGATGATCTGGTTAGTGGCGAGCAAGCCGGCGCATGAAGCCGTCCAGCTAGAACTGGATGCTCGACTAACGGCCTTAGAGGCCGCGGTGAGGTGCAACCAACAAGTACCTAACGTGCCAGAATGAACCAGGGGACTCGTCGAGCAGGACCTCGGAAGGGTGGTCCGTCGCGAAAAGTGGCCACCAAGGGATGAGGAAGAAGTCATGACCCTATCTTCGGCCAAAATAGAGGTCGAAAAAAAGAAGGCGTGAACCGTTGACATGACGGTCGACGAAAAACCGGGCCGAACCTCTTTCGTCCGGGTGCCCGAGGAAAAAGAACGAGAAAAACCTCTTAGCAAGACCGGCCAAATAACGGTTGGTGGTGGACCCCTGGCCTAAATCGATTGCCATGTATGGGGCCAGTAATCGAGGCCACAGCGGGGCCTCTGATGTGATGACCCAGATCTCCGTGAAGGTCTTGCGGAGTGATTTGTAGCTTTTAGAGGCCTATGATGTGTGTAGGAGATGGTTGAGCGCAAATAATACCTCAGAATTGGACCCAACGCGAAATTTGGATTAAATATACCTGTCCGGATGCCTTCGACAAATTTTAGAAGTGGATTTTGACAAAACGGATATCGGATTTGGACTAAGCACGCGAAAACGATGAAATTGGACTATTTACTTATTTTTTTTCGGAGCCCAGATGCCCATGCACGGATTTCGAGGCAAGGGGTACTGTTCCGGCGGCCGGGGCAGCGCCGGCGGCGACGGGCAGGCGGCGGAGCACGGCGGCGCGATCGACGGCAGCGGCTGCGGGCAGAGGCGCCGGCCGCTCGGTCCACGGGCATGGCGTGCACCGGGAGGATGGACGCGTGGCGGCTCCCGTTTGGCCGGCTTGCGAGGCGCGGTCTACGGGAGTGCGTTGGGAGCCGTGGACCAGGGTGGGGCCACGTGGCGGTCGCTGGTTGGCCGGTTCACGTGCGCTCGGTCCACGCGAGGAGCAGAGCAGGTGCCTTGCGATGCGTGCACGGCGGGGGGCAGGCAAGCGCACGGCGCGGGCGCGCATGTGGGCGCGGCGGCCGATGCGGTGACGCGCGGTTCCCGCGCGCGTGGGCGCGCCACGCGTCAGCGCCCGCGCGGGCCACGCGGCGCGGAGGGGCTCGGTGGTTTTGCTGTTTGCTGTGCGGGGAGACGTGGCGCAATGACAGCATTCCGGGCGCTGGATGAACGGCTCAGATCTGGGGATTTTGGGTGCACTGTAGGCGCCCGAATCTTTCGGGCGCCCGGAAATTTTACCCCAATGTGTATTTTTCATCCGGATTTCAGCCTATAAATAGGCAGTAGGGGCTTTTTGTGTGGGATTTTGGATTTCTGGGAGCTCCCCTTTGAGCAGAGCACTTCACCACTTTGTCCTCTACCCTTCCTTGGATCTTGGGTATTTTTGGAAGCCGCGGCATCGGCGTTTTCTGCGACGCGGCGCACTTTGACGCTCCTTCGTTCTGGCTTCTACGGCCGCATTTCAGTGAGCGAGGCCCCCTGAGCTACCCCGATAGAGTTTTGAGCCGATTTTCACGACAGCGCGTTCACGAGAGGTACGCCTTCGATTTCTGTATTGATCACTTCGCCTTATTTTGGGTTTTTAGCACGGTTCCCGAGGTATTTTTGACCCCTTGTACTGCTGCGAGGTATAGGACAGCGTTGGAGTATTGTTGTGATTTCTCGATCTACGGGAATCGGATCGGGGCGTATGAGGACTCGATCGGCATCTATGCTTCGAGAGGAACGCGACCGTAGTTTTATTGGATTTTTCTGAGGTCGTTTCGAAGATGTTAATTAATCTTCTTTGGGACTGATTTTTTGCAGGCTTGTGTTCGTGAGAATGTTGGCTTACCGTGTTGTTCTAATTGTTTCTTGGCCTACAGGTGTCGGAATGAGGTGTATAAATACTCGATTTGGATCTACTCATCGCGAGGATCGCAACCGTGATTTTTTTTGAATTTTTCGGAGGACTTCACGTAGGTGAAAAGCACATTCTCTGTCCTTTTTTGGCAAAACAGCAAGTGCTATTTGGGGTGTTTAGTGGTGTTGATTGGTTGTGGTTGTGATGCTAGTTGGAGCAGAGGCTTGCGTGACGGAGTACCGAGGGTGCGGTTTCGGTGGATTTTTGATAGTGAGTGACTGCATACTTCACCGACTTCAACTTTGCCTGCGGAAAGCGTTTCAGGTGGGTTGCTTCGTCTCCAGAAGCGGTGGACGGTTCTCTAACTCTATTTGTTAGTATGCATGCATAGTTTAATGTGCAATTTTGATGATTGTGATCTAAGCATGAGAAATGGTTTGAATGATGGGATTGAGGCTTAGTGGATAAATTATACATGATTTATTTACCCTTATGCATGTGGGAGAGTTACAAGATAAAGATGGTTATCTTATACTAGTGGAAAAGTATGCTAGATGATGATGTTCACTTACTTGTTGGAGAATATGATTCATGCATGACTGCTCTATATTGTTTAAGCTTGTGAGCATATATGACTAGAGTATACTACCTTTGATTGGAAGCAAGCACGTTATGAATTGTCCTTGTTGTTGGTTCAGTTTTATGCTTAACATGATTAGAGGATTATTTATTGATTATTGGAACTTGACCTAGCACCCCGTCATATGATGCATGTTGAAACCAGACTAGTAGAGAACTTTCACTTGGGCTAGGTTCTTTTATGCTTTAGGCATCCCACACCTTGCATATTTCCTGGACATAGAGTTTTCTCGCCCGGGTAGTGGGCCGAGTGGTCAGTTTATTGTGGGACGTGTGTTGCACTCGTGCCTGGGGGCTGAGTGGAGTCTGGTAGCTGAGTTTAGATCAGTGTTGGTGTTGTTGGGAACCGTTTGGGTTGACGGTGGTCCCGGGTCGTTGAGTGTCGTCCGACCAGTGTTGCTAGCCCTGAGTTGTGGGTCGATCCCGGCTGTGGAGTATCTCCAGCCAGTGTGGTTAGCGTGGCGAGTTGGGTGTTTCATTTTGGGAGCCATTTGGGTCGACAACGGTCCCGACTGTGTAGTATCTCCAACCAGTGAGTTTAGTGCCACGAGTTGGTTGAGTTCGCTTGTGTCTCGAGATTCGTGAGAGCGTATAACTGGGTCGTTGAGAGTGTTCCGACCGTCGTGCGATGTATTTGAGGATCTTGAGTCCTTCCATTCTGAGAGTGAGAGTGGATTTTGATTATAGCCTGCATGAGCCACCTTGAGCTCGACAGAGATGCACAGATACCTTTTTCCTCGGTGGGGTCGCGCCCCTCGAGTGCCCCGTCCGGAGTGGGCCTATTACTTTCGTATCGCGACTTGTCGATGCTGTCCCTATGGCTGGGCCTTTTTTAGGCAGTCACGGACGCAGTCCTTCTGGCTGGGCCAGTTTTGGCAGTCACGGACGCCCTACGTAAGTCCAGTCATCCGTGGATGTACTGGCAGTAGGTAGGCGCAGGCTTGACTGGACCCTATGAGGCAGTTAGTTCGATTGGGTTGATTGAGCACCTTGTATGCGAGTGGTTGCATCTCTCTTCATCTGTATCACCCCTTGAGCATTTTAGATAGAGGCATAGTAGCTGTAGAGTTATTTCTTCCGGCCTTTCTTTATAGTACAGCATTGGTTACTTTATGCCTCTAGTAGTCCAGTCCTCTGTGGATGTACTGGTAGTAGGTAGGCGCAGGCTTGACTGGACCCTATGAGGCAGCCAGTTCGATTGGGTCGATTGAGCACCTTGTGTGCGAGTGGTTGCATCTCTCTTCATCTATATCACCCCTTGAGCATTTTAGATAGAGGCATAGTAGCTGTAGAGTTATTTCTTCCGGCCTTTCTTTATAGTACAGCATTGGTTACTTTATGCCTCTAGTAGACTTAGTGGGCAGACTGTCGGGCCTGGTGGCGGTACCCATTGAGAACTACCTGTTGGTATAGTTCTCACACCCGTTGGGGGTTATCCCCCTCCATTTTCTTTCATCTTTTTGGTTTTGCAGAGTCACTTGCGGGTGTTGCTGATTCTGCTGTTGCTGTTCGAGGCGAGGGAGTCGCGAGCTAGATCCCTACCTGTATTTGGAGAGTAGTTGTACCCCCACATTAGAGATTTGTAGTACAGTCAATAGATTAGTTAGTTTTATTTTTTCACTTTTGACAGATTATTGTATTGTGAGGATCTGACTTGTACTGAGAGCATGTACACTGATGTATTATTTTTAGTTACTTCCCTGTTGAGTTCAGGGTTATTGTATCAGAGGATTTTGTATATGATCATATTTGGGAGATAGAGATTGTATCATTATTTCCAGTTATACGGTGGTTGGATTTTAGTTTTATAGCAGTTTTCTTTATAGCTCTGATACCTGTTTAGCTGTAGTTTTATCTTTGCAGGTTGGACGCTTCGCCTATGCGGGGTTTTCCGTATAGATGGCGAATATGTTGGCGAGTCCAGGTCACAGTTTCGACCCCAGGGCATGACATCCAAATTTGTTTTCGTAGCCATTACGTGATCAAATGACTCCAACTCGCTCCGACACACATATGTACTCACTATACACTCGAAACCCAGCCACTGAGATTTAGAATACTATAATGTGCATGATAAGTGATCAATATAATTATATAATTGATAACTACGTTGAGGAGAGTAATAATTTTATAAAATTTTAAAAATTTAATTATTAAAATTTGATAATTAATATTGTACACACCAATATTCTATACACCACATATAATATTAGATAATTAATAAAATATTTGATAATTAATATTGTAAAGTAAAATATAATATAATATATATAATATAAAATATTTAAATTATTTATTGTATTATAAAAATTTATTTTAGATATATATTTTAAACTTAATTTACGGTACAACAAACGGATCTAATTTTTTTTACTAATATGTGGTAACTTTTTATTGGATTGTGTTTTAGTGGCAAGGCTGGCCTCTTAGAGAAAGCCTATCCAAAATGTGAAATAGAAAGAAGGAATTTGTTCTTACATCTAATGCATACCAATATTCTCTACACCACATATAATATTAGATAATTAATAAAATATTTAATAATTAATATTATAAAGTAAAATAAAATATAATATATATAATATAAAATATTTAAATAATTTATTGTACTATAAAAATTTATTTTAGATATATATTTTAAATTTAATTTACGGTACAACGGATGTATCTAAATTTTTTACTACTATATGACAATTTTTTATTGGGCTCTCTAGCAACCTCGTGGCCTCTTATCCACCTAAGGCTGCGTTTGGTTCGGGGATAAGAAAAATTTAGTTATATCGGAAATAGGTATAAGTTATGGTATTAGCAGGAATTAGTGTAAATTTCTGTTTGGTTGGGTTTAAGAATTGTACCGGGTTTAAAGAAAATTGTGTTTGGTAAATTATATAGGAATAAGAAGAATAAGAGGAATAAGAGAAAATTCTGTTTGGTTGGGTATAAAGGAATAAGAAGAATTGAGGGGATAAATATTTTTATTTACTATTTTGCCCTTTATGATATAATTTAAAGTTAAATAAATTTATGATATTAATCAACCTTATATTTAATTTAGATAAATATTAAAAAATTCAAATAATATTTACAATTAAATATTAAATATTAAATATTAATATTAAATATTAAATATTAAATATTAATATTTAATATTAAATATTAAATATTAAATATTAATATTTAGATAAATTTTAATATTTAATATTAATATTAAATATTAATATTAAATATATTTAATATTAAATATATTTAATATTAATATTAAATATTGAATATTAAATATTTATCTGCTACCGTCTCGGGGTGGGAATAGCTAAACCCAGCCCTAGCGGGTTATCCCAGGATAATCCGCTAGGGATGAGTTTAGCTATTCCCACCCAAAAAAATTATGTTTGAATATAATAACAGAAATAAGGAGGTTATTTTCGTTACCAAACGCTGTCTAAATGTATAGATAGATAATGCCAAATTTTTTGGTAAGGTGTGTGTTTAAAATTTTTTTGATAGATAGTGCCAAATTTTTTAATAAGGTGTACGTACAAAAAGCATTTTCCTTTATTAAATATGGGACAACTTTTTATTCGTTGTCGCTTCTTTTACGATGTGACTATTCTTTTTCGGAAAATACAAAGAATATGTAACATTCAACACGTAATTGAGGTTCACCAAATGGCCCGCAACGGATGGCCAATAATTCAATAATTTCACTAAAATTCAGATATAATTTAAAATTATTTATTTTAAAAATAAAAATAAATTTAGAAAGAAATAACAACCAGACTAATTTTATATTTAGATAAAAATTATAATTTTAAAATAATAATATTTTATCTAATTAATTAATATAAAAATATTAATTAAATAATAATTTAATTTGTTTAATTAATTATTTTTAGATAACTCTAAATATTAATTAATAAAATAATTAATAATAATAAATATTATTAACAAAAATTTTAAAATTAATAAATTAATTAGATAATTATTTAATTATTAAATAAATAAATAAATAATTAATTAGATTAGTTAAAATATTAAATTAATTATTTTTATTTTGATGAATTAAAAAAATAATTTAATAATATTTATATAAATTTATATCTTAATTAAAATTTTTTTTCTTTCTTTTTTTTTCACTTCTCATGACATCACCATCACCTAATTAAGAAAAAATATTTTTATCTTTTTAATTTTTATAATCTTTACATCATATTTTATTTTTGATAACAAATACTATTATGAATAATATTATTATAAAAAATTATTTTATATTACTGTAAAATATTTGTATAAAAAATATATATTATAAATAATATTTTTAAATAATAAATAAAATAATATGTGTAAATTTAATATTCTTTGATCTCGATTAAAATATTTTCGATTATTATTTTATTATTTTTATTTAAAAATAGTATGCATATTTATATTATACAACTGTAAAAAGATCCAAAAAATACGGGTGCATTTAAACGAGGGGGCAGATTTCCTTCAAAACCTCTTTCAGGCATTCGAATGTGTCAGGAACTTTAGTTCCAACAAATTTCAATGTTCCAAATTTGTTTTGGTATCCATTACGTGATCAAATGACTCCAATTCGCTCCGACACAACATATGTACTCACTATACACTCGAAATTCAGTCACTGAGATTTAGAATACTATAATGTGCATGATAAGTGATCAATATAATTATATAATTGATAACTATGTTGAGGAGAGTAATAATTTTATAAAATTTTAAAAATTTAATTATTAAAATTAAAATTTTAAATATTTATTTTTATTAAAGAATTAAAATTTAGAGTTTTTTCATACATTTTTTATAGAGAGTATTTGGTTCGGATTATTCTACAAGGATTATAGATAATTCTGTCAGAATTATTACGTTTGATTCATCTAGTCAATATGGCCAGTAATGCAGCATTACAAATAATGCGAAATTACTCCGAAAATATTACCGAACAAAAAGATAAGTATATTGTATTACTGATGACGAATTATTTTATATGTTATATAAAATTACAAGTTTACTTTTCCAACCTTTCAAATTTTTTTAATACGTTATTTTTAAAATTTTAATTTAAAATTTAAAATTTTAAAATTTTAAAATTTAAAATTTATATTTAAAAATATAAATATTTGCATTAGTACAAGACACTGTTTTGTAATAAAAATATGAGCCTCAAAATTTTAAAATTTAAAATTTATATTTAAAAATATAAATATTTGCATTAGTACAAGACACTGTTTTGTAATAAAAATATGAGCCTCAATAATTCTTCTTGTCTTATATATTAATTGTGGTGTACTTCCTGTGTCGTTAAAAGTAGAAAACGAAAGAAATAAAAAAAACAAAATAAATAATTCAGAAACTCTTTGGTGCGAGCAAATTAAATTAAATTATGCGTGATTGAGTATAAAATGATTACACGCAGGCCTAATCTTTAGGCTGCCTAATTATACTTCACCTCAATCACTAAATATTTATACTACCAAATCTCACTACAAATTAAATAAATAATTTAATTATAATTTTACTCTAGTTAGCATTATTTTTATCCGCCAAAGCCCAAGCTATTCATTACTACATGCTTGGCAATTTTAATTGCAAATCTTTTTTTTAAAAAAAATATATTTTGAGTTAGAAAATTAGTCTTTTTTTTTTCTTTTTTTTTTTTTTTTTGTCTCGCAAACAAACAAAGTTAATTAAACATTAAAGTCCATTACTCTAAACGAAATTAGATAAAATATTACTGAGGTAATTTCACTATAATAAAATTAAGTTATAGAAATATAATTTTTGGACATATTTTTGTGACATTTTTGTACAAGTGTCCTATCTATATTTTATCCATATCTAAAATTAGGTTATATGAATATATTTTTGGGACACATTACAATAATGTGTCGCTATACACTATAGCGACTGCACATATAGCGACACTAATAATAAGTGTCGATATTTTTGCTAGCGACACTTTTTTCAAATTTTAGAAATATATAAAAACGTTGCTATAGCATAATTTTGTTATTGTGTTTTCACACTTCAAATGGAATGAGCAAGCTAGTCACTTTCAACTTTAGTACGAACAAATAATAATTAAGATCATCTTTAATAAATAAATATCTTGAGGTAAAAATTATCGCCATGTGAGAATAAGTTAGGAGGTGATACGTGGTGCAGATCATCGGCTAAGTGTATCAGCCGATAGAAGAAGTAGCCGATAAAAAGAAATTCGTGTCTTAGCCGAGACCGACTTCGGCTAGATGTGAACAGTCGGACTGTCTCGGTCGAGCGATAACCAGAGGTGAAATCAGGATCGAGAATCGGTTGCTTGAGCCGCAAAAGAAAAGATCCTGAAAAGGGAAGGCACAAGAGTTAGGGCGCGAATCACGCAACTAACGCAGAAATGATAGGCGGCGCCCAGCATCGAAAAGCATCGATAATCGCTTGGCACGTGGCGCATCACACTCAGATGGTCAATTTGGAGGCCAATCGCAGACCGGACCAGGTCAACGGTCAACGGTCAGCGGCGTATTTCGACCCCAACAACTTTTTGGCACGCCCGGTGGGACCCTCAGATAAACTCTTATCCCGCTTCACCGATAAAATGTCAGAAGACAACAGCCTGAGTCTCAAGACCAGAGTCGTTCCCTGACCCTTGGGGAACAACCACGCCAGTAGCGCCGGACATGCAGATAACTCGCCACCGACCCTATCGGAGATTTCAGAGACCAGCGAGAAGTCGACACCACAGGAGCCGACCCTGTCCGAACTATTCGGGCGAATGACTCGAATGTTAGAATCTTTCGAGAGAACACAATTGTCTCTCGAAAGAAGCAGCAAGGCGCTTGCCTGGACTCAGTGTTTGTCACGCCCCGGGGACGAAACTGCGACCCCGGCTCGCTAACAGATCCGCCATCTGTACGGAAACTGCCGTACAGACGAAGCGTCTAACCTGCAAAAAGAATCAACTACAGTATACAGATATCAGAGCTGAAAGTAAACTACTAAAACTGAAATCCAAACACTGTACAACTGAAAATAAAAACAATATCCATCTCCCAAATTCGATCATATAAAGAGTCCTCTGATACAAAAACCCAAAAGGGAGATATCTCCAAAAACATCAGTGTACAAGCTCTCAATACAAATATCCTCACTACATCAGTCTCTCAAACTGTAAAATAAAGTACAACTCTATACCTCACAACAAAGGTCTCTCAACAGAGGAAAAAGAAGTAAACTAATCTACTGAAGCTCTCCTCTGAAGGGGTACCGCTACACTCCAATGACGGGTAGGGAACTAGCTCGCGACTCCCTCGCCTCGGTCAGAAGGATCAGCAACTGGAGCAACAGGAACAGGAGAAGAAGTTCCTGGGGAAAAAGACACCACGACGGGTGTGAGAACTACTTCCCACAGTAGTTCTCAGTGGGTGCCGTCAACAAGCCCAACGGTCTGCCCACTAAGTCTACTAGAGGTAAAAGATAACAGTGCAATGAAATCTGAACAAGAAAAGCTGGAGCTACTCTACAGCTACCATACCTCTATCTAGATACTCAAAAAGTGGAACAGATGAAAGTAAAAGAGACCACTCGCACCCAAGGTGCTCAAGGGACCCAATCGAACTGACTGCCTCATAGGGTCCAGTCAAGCCTGCGCCTGTCGACTAGGAACGCGCCTGCCCACTACCACACATCCCCATGAGGACGGGATTTACGTGGGGCGTCCTGCCCGACTAACTCACCCCTCGCGCAAAACTGCCTCAACAGGCCCATCGTATCCACAGCGGCATCTCAGGGACGCGACTCTAACTGAGGAAAACGGCGCGGCATAGAGTATCACAAATTGGCATAAGCAGGCTATAGTCAAAAACCATGCTCACTCCCAGAACGGTAGGACTCAAGATCCCCAAATATCTCGCACAACAGTCGGAGCACTCTCTACGACTCAGCTGATCAGCTCACACGGAACACGAGACACTAGCCTCTCCAACAGCTCGCAGCACAAGGCACACTGGCTGGAGGTACTCCACAGCCAGGAACGACCCACAACTCAAGCTAACAATACTGGTCGGACAACACTCAACGACCTGGGATCACCGTTAACCCCAACGGTTCCCAACAACACTGGCCGGAAGATACTCGACGGCCCGGGACTACCGCCTGCTCAACGGCTCCCTCCCACGACAGCGCAACAGGGATACTAGACCTCCCGGGACTACCGTTTACCCAAACGGCTCCCGGCACAGATAAGCAACCCACTACAACTACCAGACTCCACTCTGCTCCCAAGCACGAGTGCAAAAGCATCCCACACTACAAGAAAGTCCCGACCTCTCGGCCCACTACCCGGGCGACGAAAACCCTATGTCCAGGAATAGAAAAACAGTGTGGGTGTCTAAACAATAAAATAACCCTAGCCCAAGTGAGGGTTTTCTACTAGTCTGGTTACACATGCAACATATGACGGGGGTGCTAGGTCAAGTTCCAAGATAACTACATTAACAGATAATAAAAGGAATAACAATTCCTACAATCTAGCATGCTACACAATGAAATAAACTATCATGCATAGTCCTACATCAGTAGAAATACTGTACAGTCCATAAAACTTGGAGATAAGGCCACCCACCTCACTAAGCCACCAATTGCTCGTAGACACTTGCAATTGGCCTCCACGCGATTCGCACGCAAAACGATGTCTGCTGCCAGAGTCCGCACGCAAAACGGAGCACGGTGCCAGAATTCGCACGCCAAACGGAGTCCGCACGCAAAACGGTGCACGGTGCCGGAATCCGCACGCCAAATAGAGTCCGCACGCAAAACGGTGCACGGTGCCGGAGTCCGCACGCAAAACGGTGCACGGTGCCAGAATCCGCACGCAAAATGGAGTCCGCACGCAAAACGGTGCACGGTGCCGGAATCCGCACGCCAAACAGAGTCCGCACGCAAAACGGTGCACGGTGCCAGAATCCGCACGCAAAATGGAGTCCGCCCCCAAAACGGTGCACGGTGCCGGGGTTCGCACGCAAAACGGTGCACGATGCCAAAATCCGCACGCAAACGGAGTTCGCACGCAAAACGGTGCACGGTGCCGGAGTCCGCACACAAAACGGTGCACGGTGCCGGAGTCCGCACGCAAAACGGTGCACGGTGCAGGAATTCGCACGCAAAACGGAGTCCGCACGCAAAACAGTGCACGGTGCCCAACACAGAAAAGAGCAAGAGGGTCAATTACAGTCCAAAAGAACGCACCAAAAACTGTACAAAAATACAGTAAAACCAACACACGGGACCTACCTGATTGCGCCGCCGTCGCCGAAACGCTCCGCCGGGCGACCTCGCACGCAAAACGAGGTCCGCGACGCACCGCCGCACCTCACGCAACCTCCTCCCTCACTCCCTCTCGCTCTCGGGTGCAGAAGAAAGAAAAGGAAGGGAGAAAATGGCGGTGCGGGGAGGAAGAAGAAGAAGAAAAGAGGGAGAGAGAGAAAAATGGTCCATGATGCCGGTCCACGGAGCCGGTCCACCGCGCCATCCAATAGGGGGGCTCCAACCGGCCGGTCCACAACGCTGGGCGCGTGCACCGGGTCCACGCACGCGCCCAGTGCGCCACGTGGCGCGCTCCCACTCGCGCCACGTGGGCGCGCAGGTTGCGCGCCACACGGGCGCGTGACACCGTGCCCCTCGCAGGCGCGGGATACGGGAGCGCCACACGAGCGCGTGCACCCGCGCGCCCGAGCGGGCGCCAGTGGGGGCCCGCCATGTGGCGGCCCCCGCGCGCCTCCCGCGCAGGCGGGCGCGCTTCCCCAACGCGCGCAGTGCGCTGCCGCGCGCCTCGAGCCGCGCGCCGCACCGCCTTGATTTCCGTGCCGTCGCCTCGCCTCGGGATTCATGCCGCGTCGCCTCGAAAAACGCGCACTTCATACGGGCTCCAAAACAAACAAGTAAATAGTCCAATCTTAGCGATTTCACGCGCAGATTCCAAAAACGATGTCCGTATTCCCAAATTCTCGTCCGAAAATTCGCCGAATGCCCACTCGATCCGATTTTCACGCCAGGTCCATTTTTAAAGTCCGATTTGCCAAATTCCAACTCTAAAAATTCTCGAAGGCGACCGGAGAGGTAAACTTTTATCCAAACTTCGCCCGGAGTCCAATTTTGACATCTGAACCGCGCGGAACCACTTCCAAACACCCGACGGGTCCTCCAATTTCCCACGGGGTCTCCTTTTAAGCCCGAAGTCCACCACTTGTGTCCAAATTGCGCGCAGCCATCACGACGCACCACGCAGGCCTCCAGTGATGCAAGCTAAATCCCAAATTGCACCACAAATCCATTTATCGGGCCCGACAAGCGCACAAACACTCCCCACGGCCCCTAAAAGCTGCCAAACAACCGGCAAACCCTACGCGGGAGATTCCGGGACCTCATAGTGTTGGTCACAGTATCGGCTTCGAATGATAATACGGCTCGAATCGGGCAGCTCCTGGCCCAGAACGAACCGTATAATGGAGGTTTCGCCTCCACACTACCCCAGCCGTTGCCGACGCAATCAATCTCGATGGCGCCGACAATGCCGACAGTGCAACCACAAGGAGTTGCACCGTCGACGACTGTGACACCCCCGAAATTTGGATTAGTCCTATATATAAATGATATAATAGGACTAAAAACTCTTAACCCGGCTATAGCATTTTGGATGGTAGCAATATCCAAGAGGTTATGAGAGTTAAGCGTGCTAGAGCTAGAGTAGTTCTAGGATGGGTGACCCCATGGGAAGTTGGGGCGTCACAATTGGTATCAGAGACAATCACCAGCCGGAAATGTGAGATGAGTCTCAGCTGAGCCAGGGTTATATAGCGGGTAGAGTGTGGCTCTCCGGCTAATGACCGTTGTAGGTGGAGTGCAGCTCCCTACAAGGTCGGCTAAGGCTAGCAAGACGAGTCTCACATCGCCTGGTGCTTGTGAGTGTGCTTGAGCCTGACGTGGACGTCAGGGCTTAAAGGGGGGAAGAATGTGACACCCCCGAAATTTGGATTAGTCCTATATATAAATGATATAATAGGACTAAAAACTCTTAACCCAGCTATAACATTTTGGATGGTAGCAATATCCAAGAGGTTATGAGAGTTAAGCGTGCTAGAGCTAGAGTAGTTCTAGGATGGGTGACCCCCTGGGAAGTTGGGGCGTGACAACAACTATTTACCAAGCGGTGCAGCCGCTGGGGTCAGTGCAGCTGCAAGCGGTCCCGTACCAGATGGGAGTGAGGCCGATGGGGCAGAACATCCGCCACCAACCAGAAAACTATTGGGGGACTCATCTGCCTCCCCCACCGCCGGTTTTCCAACCTCAGGCTGGGGGCTGCAGGAACGGCGAACAGGTCCCAGTCCAGGGACCTCCTCAGAACCAGGCTGGCCAAGGTGGGCCGCCACTTCCACCAGCTCGGTTAATGGCTTCTCTACTGCAAGTAGGGCTCGTCGAAATTCATGCTCAAGTGGAGGAAATAATTCGAAATTCTTTCTCCACAGAGGCTAGGCCGGCAATTCGGATAGTGTTCAGGTCTTCGTATCCTGTCGATATAGATTCGGACCACCTGTATCCGGCTAACTGGAAGATGCCGAAATTCGCAAATTCTCGGGCGAGGAGATCGAGAGCATGGTTGAACATATCGCCAGGTTCACTGCCCAATGCCGAGAAGCGATCGCGAATCCTTTTTTGAAAATGAGATTGTTCAACGCATTGTTGACTAAAATAATGTTCTCGTGGTACACAAGCTTGCCCCACAACTCGATCCGCGACTTGGATGAGCTCGAGACCAAGTTCCACGAGCAATTCTATCGGGGGATCCCCTAGTTAGCGATTGCCGATATAGCATCGTATCGGCAGAACACCGGAGAAACTGTTGAGGAGTGCCTCAACCGCTTCAAGACGGCGAAGAAGCGATGCTCCGTCAGGATGCCGGAAGTCGATTTCACAAAAATCGCATTCAACGGGCTCCAACTACAAAACCCGCAACCATTTCGAGGGTCGCAATTTCCCTAATCTCTTTGATTTGGGGGTCCGGATCGCTCAATATGAGCAACTCCGGAATAATAACCAAGAAGAACGGCTGAAATGGGGCCGCGGCAAAGACTGGGCGAAGTCGAAGGAGCATAATGTCTTCTTTGTCGAGTAAAGCTTGGATCAAGACGAACCGAGCGAATCCAGCGAAAACGAGTCTTCGACTGAAGAGGCCGAAGTATGCGCAGCCGAAATGGTATCAAGCCGCCAGCCCTACACGTGTTAAATGCTCAAACCGAGCAAGACCTCGAGAGTTTAAAGCTCGGGCGTCGGTTAAAACTTTCACGTTCTACATGTCTAAGATCGATCAAATTTTTGATCGATTGCATAAGGATGGTCAAATCAAGCTCCAAGAGGGCCAATCGATTCCCCCATACGAGGAACTCTGGCGGCAAAAATACTGCAAGTGGCACCACTCGTGGAGCCACCAAATAGGGGAATGCATCGCTTTTAAAAAACAAATTGAAAAAGAGATTAATGAGGGTCGACTCACTTTCACCGACCAAGAAAATAAAAATAATATGGAAATCGATCCTAATCCCTTTCCCCTGCAGGTGAATATGGTTGACGCGAAGGAGAAGAAGCAGATGCAGGAACCAGAACTTTTCGAGAATGGAGCATCGGCACAAAAGATGCTTCGGCTCTGCATTCTCTACAAAGCCGAAATGACCAGTGAAGACCGGGATGCACTCTTCCTCTACATGCCCGAGGAGGTGAAGAAGTGGTTCGCCTTCCCAGACCTCAGCGAAGGCGCAGCTGGCCACGATCACAAGTCGGGCCAGTGTTCGGCTGAATGGTTAAATGAACAGTCCTCCTCCGAGGAGGGCAGAGATGAAGAGCAGGACCAACCCATCCGAAGGGTCCTACGTGATTTCTATAGTCGATCACGGCTGGGGCCACAAACTGGCGGCCACGAGGGGCCGAGGGCCCCACTACAACAGCAGGACCCCCACCACGGCTATGAGGAAAGCCGAGTCCAGGGGACACCTCGAAGAGCCTTCGGTCAACAGGCCGAAGAAGGACAAGCGCACGGCCTCCGCAACGCCCGTATCTAATTAGGCCACATTAGAGGCTTGGCTCGATAGGGCCACAGAAGGGCCCAGCCGGCTACCCGCCTGGGGGGCCGAGAACGCAATCTCCCTACCACGGGGGCGTCAGGATGTGGCATGGGCTGTCACCTCGACGCCCAACGTCGAATTCCCTTGGCTCACCATGAATGAAGTTGATGCCCTGGGAATCCGTTTAGTGGAGGAGCTCAGAATTCAGCCATGACCGAGGCCGTGATAGAGACGGGAGATCCTTAGGGAGCACCTGAGGAAAGTGGACCCACTGGCGGATATGCCGGTCAACCAATTGTTCACCTCCAAAGGGCTGGCCTAATGGCATGGGCCGGTCATGTCAAAGACCCAGAAACATCGGCAACAACAAATGCAAGCCGACGCAAAGAACGAGATAGCAGCGGCCCAGAGACCGCGGTCGAAGCTGACATAGGAACGACATACGCATCGGCTGCCAGCCGCGCAGATGTGGCACGACCATGAAGCGGGGGGATTGTTGAGACCTGAATTTTCGCCACTTAAAGGAGTGACACGTGGCGTCAACCAACAGCTATAGACATCAGCAGACGGGAGAGTGGGTCAACAAAGAGGGACTCGCGTCTTGATTAAGACCGGTCTCAGTCGCGATATATGCCTTTCGGGCGAAAGCATCAGCCAACAGGAAAAGTGGCCGAAAACAAGAAGATTATCGCCTCATTCAGGATCGACTTCAACTGATGACGAACACCAGACTGCCTCAGTCGAGTAGCGAAGAAGCCAAGACCAGAGTCAACTTTTGGTTGCCCGAGCCGAAGAATAAAAGACTCTGAAATGAAGGAGTGCGAGATTGGGACGTGAATCTCATAACTGACTTCGGAACGGCAAACATCGTCAAGCATTGAAATGTGTCGAAAATCACGCTTCGGCGCGCTAATAAGGGGATGAATTTAGACGAAAAAATGACTACTATTCTATTTGAGAAAGTTCGACTCAAAAGAAGTTACGATGATTCTCCCCAAATTATGCTGATTTTTCAAATCAACGATTATACGCATGGTTCGGAAGTGTATAAATACCCGAACCATCGAAGAAATAGAGGTCCTGCAACCTCGTAAGTCTGGACCACCCCCTACTTTTTCATATCTTTATTGCTTTTCTAGATAGATTTACTGCATTTTGCAGGAGTAGATTAATTGTAATTGACTACTTGTTACTATTGTAATCCTTTTTTTTCACTCAATACAATCCCCACAATCGGCTCCTCAGCCGTTTGTTTTGTCACATTTTTGCCCCTCTCTCAATCTCCATATCCCGATTCAACTATTCTAAGCCAGACGGTCACGAGAATTTATTGAGAAGAACCCGGTCGAGCATATCCCTCCTAGGCCCGATCGCTTGATCATTTTGGCACGCGGCTCATCACATCTAGAGGGTCAACTACCCACGCGGCCGATCGACGACTGACGGTCAGCGCGACATTTTTGGCCCCAACAACTTTAGTGGCACGCCCGGTGGGACGCTCAGATAACTTTTACCTCTCCTACCATAAAAAATATCAAAACATCACCGCATTACGCTCGGGAATAGAGCCGTCTCCAGACATATGGGGAACGACCAAGCCAGCGGCGCTGGTCACGCGAATGATCCGCCACCGGCACTACCTGAAGCTCCCAAGACCAGTAAGGAATCGACTGGTCTCCAGGTGTTGAAACTTGATAATTAGAAGTATCTATTTTATTTTTTTCATTACCTTTTCATTTACTTTGAAAAATATACTTAGAAAATTTTTTAGCTCTATCTTTTCGTTTTCCATGTGCTAAAAAGAAACAAGAAGTTCAAGACAATTTAGATAATTTTTTTATTTCTTATATAGCAAAAATTATATAAAATGTATGAATACTTTTTTTTTCTTTCATAAATAAAGTCTAAATTTTTTTCCTTTATTTTAAAATTTTTTCGTTACCGTGGTATATTTTCTGTAATATATTCAATACTTCTTTCAATTGGATAACACCGGCAATATGGAAAAATATTGAGTCGTCAACATATTGTTGAATAAAGAAAAATATCTTTGTACATTTTTTTCAAATTTTCTTCAGTTGCTTTCTTATATTCTTTTTTAACAAAATTTTATAAATTTTGGGATCGCAACAATATTTGCATCTTCATACAACAAAAATCGTAATTATTCTTTTTGAATATAAAAAATTCTTGTGCAACTCTGTTGACGCTGTTAAACGCCATCGGTACCTTCTTCTTTTGATCATAAATTTTTAATACCACTTGTTATGACGGTGAACTTCTAATAAATATTATTTTATATACTTATTATATTATATAGAAATTTCTATAAAAACTAAAAATAAAAATAAAAAATAAAAAATAAAATTAAAAAAATCAGATATGTTTTGATTGAAACATACTAAAATTAATTGATTGGAGTAGTAAAACTAGACCTTCCTGTATGGCAGCTTCGGCTACCACTAATTAGTTATATTTATTTCCGGCTTCATTAACTATAATGGAGTAGTAAAGCTAGACCTCTGTGTATGGCAGCTTCGGCTACCGCTAATTAATTATGTTTATTCCGACTTTATTAACTATAATAGTGAAGTCTTTTTATTTATAATTTATTATATAAAATTCTAATCTAATTAGGTATTCCATCTAATTAAATTTATTTTTATTATAATAATTTAAATAATTAAATATATTAATTAGATAATTTAATTTTAACTAATTAGTATTATCTCTAGCAGTTAGTATGTTTATCCCTTTAGGTTGCGTTTGGTTCGTGTATAAGCGATAATTGTTTATTTCTGATATAAATATAAGTTCTGTATCAAACAAGAACTAATGTAATTTTATATTTGATGAGTATTATAGCGGTACAAAAATTGTATTTGGTTTAATAAATTAGAATAAAAAGAATAAAAGAAAGACATTTTTTGTAATTGACAAAATTATTATTTAAAAAACTATTTAATTTTTTTTAATTATAATTTGAATTATTTAAATTTAGATTTTATAAATAATAAATTTAATTTATTAAAAAAATTTAAAATTTACAAATTTGTATAAATTGAAAAATTTGTATAAAAAATTTAAAAATTTTAAAATAAAAATTTGTATACATTTTAAAATTAATAAAATTTTAAATTTCTTTAAAAATTAAAGTTAAAAATTTATAAAATTTATAAATTTTATAAATTTATAAATTTAAAAATTATAAAAATTTAAATTTAAATTTTTTTAATAAATGTGTAAAAATTGATGGAACAACTTGTTCTCATTTGGATGGGAATAAATGTTTTTCATCTTAACGGAATAACCTGTTAAGATGGGAACTCTTGTTCCCACCCCTAAATTTTGTTGACTAAAAATTTCGATGCCCGCACAAAATAGTCGGAACAACGTGATTTTTACGAATCTCAGTTCAGATCACTACAATAAAATTAAGTTATAAAGAAATATTTTTGTGATATTTTTGTGTAAGTATCATTCTATATTCTATCTATATTCAAAATTAGATTATAGGGACATATTTTTGGAACACATTATAATAATGTGTCGCTGCTATACACCTCAGCGACCGCACATATAACAACACTAATAATAAGTGTCAGTATTTTTGTCAACGATATTTTTTTCAAATTTTAAAAATATTTAAAAGTATCGCTATAATATAATTTTGTTGCAGTGAATCCTCTAATCATCCAACTATGAACAGTGCCAAATCCAATTCTTTCTCAATGGGTCCATTAAGTTGAACCCACTTGCATAGTTGCATTGTTGATCTTTTTTACATAATTGACCTTACTTTGGGATTCAAATTGATCCCAAATAAAATTCAATAAAATTTTAAATAGTATTAGACCAAAAAGTTTATAGCGAGTTTAATGACAAGCCAACTTTTTTTTTTTTTTTTTTTAGCAGTACCAAAAAGTTAAAAAAGATTCTAATAAAAAAAAAAGTGATACTTTTATCTTTATTATAGACCATATTAATGATTAGTTTATTTTTATATATATATATTTTCTCTCTTTTATGTTTGATCCTGTAAAAAAAATTTTCTATATCCGCTATTGACTACGAATAAGATGTTATGAAATATTATTCAATACTTTATACTGCTAATCGGTTCTGCATTTTTTTTTTTTCTTATATATATATTTTTATATTTTTTTTCTTCTCTTAGCCTCTTTCCTGATATTTTTATTTTATTTTAAAATTTTCTTATATTTATAGCTAAGTTTATCTTTTAAATAAATATAATAAATAATATACTAATTTTTTCTTCAAAAAAAAAAAAAAAATTGAAAGAGATTAATCGAAAGCCAACGAAAATAAGTCACAATTGATAATACACAAGCAGTGCAAAACCAATCGGAATTACAATAATGTCACCATGAAATTATTCATGAAATTTTCTCCAGGCTTGAATTTGATTTTAATGAATAACATTTTAAAAAATTATACATTAAAAATTTTAGATTATTAATTAATGTTCATTTCTTATATATTAAACCATATACTTTTCTTTCTTGTTGATTGTTGGAACTACTGAGATGCTTACCGATCAATTGTTATCTTTTTCTTTTTCAATTTAATTTAATTTAATTATACTAATCATTTTAAAAACCAGGTTCATGTAATTAATAATTTCTCATTGTGTTGTATTAATTATAGCATATAATTCTCTTTCGTAAGCATCCTCATGCACTACAATAAAATTATACCATAACGATTATTTTTAAAATTTTAAAACATACCGCAGGTAAAAATATCGAGACTTATTATTAGTGTTACTATATATGTAGTAGTTAGGGTGTATAGTGACATATTATTATAATGTGTTCTAAAAATATGTTTCTATAACCTAATTTTGAATATAAATAGAATATAGAGAGAACACTTATTCAAAAGTGTCATAAAAATATGTTTTTATAACATAATTTTGTTATAGTGATGTAATTAAGTTTGTGGCGTTGGAGTCTATTATTTAATTTATAATTTAAAATTTTAATTTGACGCATGGGCTTCTTGAGCTCGAGCCCAAGCTGGGCCAGGCCAACTGTGGCCCTAGCTAGCCAATTTGGGTTTCCCTACAATCCATCTTTATTTTTTCCTTTAATATTTTTGTTCAATTATTTTGCTTACCAACGAGCCACTTTATTTATAGCTGGTGGAGGCCCTTTGGGGAATGAACAAATATTTTTTTTCCAGGTTAATCTTTAATGGCCACCTACTAGCATGCACGTTTTTAATTAATTAATTGCTTTTAGAAATGAAAATATTTATTCATCTACTAATTAGCCATGGCGCCTCCAAGTTTTCTTTTAATGTTTCTATAATATATATATATATATATATATATATATATATATATATATATATATATATATATAGCGTAGGGCTACTATACTCTTATAAGTATAAATCTTTCTGTACTTATAATTTTTTCGTCCTTAGATAAAAAAAATGTGCGGTTAGGATGATAGTGGCACCCCTGGAGTTTACTAGGTTGTTGGTGAAGTAGTATAAATCATAGAAACTACTATAATCCTAACCGCACATTATTTCATTCAAGGAATAAAAATTTATGAGTACGAAAAGATTTTACTCATAAGAGTATAGTAGCCGAACCCTATATATATATATATATATATATATATATATATATATATATATATATATATATATATATATATATATATATATATAATTCTCACAAAATTTTAAAACTTTTAAAAATTCTTTTAAAGTAAATCTGAATTTAAATCCCGAAATCTAAAGCTTCAAGGCTTCACACTAAGAACCTTATATACCCGAAATTTAAATTCGAAATCTAAATTTAAAATTCATTGTTTTATTGGCTGAAGAGGTGATCTTAAGAAGTAATTATGCATAATACAATAGCTATTTAACTTAATAAAAGTTTTAATTTAACTAAAGAACATTAATGCTACTTGTACAATTAAGTAGCATTTCTCTAAACTTATTAATTACCATTTTGCCTTTTAGAGGCACTGTATTGCGTGAAGCACTACTAGAATACATATATATCACTACACCAATACTGGCTTTTAGCGGCACTTTAAACTGCCAGAAAACATCGAAAAAGTGCCGGTAATTATTTTTTTCGGCTTTTTTTTGTGGCAGTCAAAAGTGCCGGCTAAAATTCCGTCGGTATTTTTTTTACTCGCACTTATATCAAACCGCCAGCATAGAATGAAAAGCCGGCGCTTTCAACCGCCAGCATATCCCTTTTTAGGGCACTCGTAAGTGCCCTAAAACCGCCATCCTCTATTATTTTTAGTGGCACTCGTAAGTGCCAATAAAACAATCATTTTTCGGCACTCAAAACCGCCAACCTCTATTATTTTTAATGGCACTCATAAGTGCCAAAATAATTTTAAAATTATAGTTTTTCCAATTAATTATCCCAACAAAAAAGTGTCGGCAAATGGAATTAAAAGTGTCGGCAAATAAATCTATATCCTGACAAAAAAAAATGCCGCAAAAGAGAGAATTTTTTATTCATTTTTATAATTAGTAATAAAATAATAATTTAATTAGGTAAAATAATTATTTAATATCAACACAGAAAATTTTAAAAAGATATTTAAAAACATGCAAACGACTACAATTAAGCACAATAAATTTTAGTCATAGGCAAAATACCATCGATTTACAAAATTTCAAGTATATATCATCTAATCAACATCCATAATAAACAAAAAATACCATCAATTTATAAAATTTCAAGTATATATCATCTAATCAACATCCATAATAGACAAAAAATACCATCAATTTAATTAATTGCAACAACAAAATTATATCGGCATATATACTTCAAATACATATTTGAGTCATAGACAAAATGAAGGAAAGGAGATCGACATTGCAATTAGTCACCAGATTACTTCTCCTTAACTAATCAAACCTGCATTAGAAAAAAAAAAAAATCTATTAAGCGACTGTGAAACAACAAAAAGATTTAGCATACTATTTTCAATCTATATGAGAAGATAAAATTCTAAGAAAAGAACCTAATTAATCATTTCCACATTCAACACACAGAACAAATAAATATCGAATCATTATATATTTTTACTTTTTACAAATAATGAAAAGAACCCATAAAAAAAAAGGGTTAGATCGACAGCACTTATAAAAAAAAAAGGTTATTACTTTCGATACTATATTTTGTTTTTTATCAAAGACTCAACCAAGCTTCGTCTTTTATGGCCAATTTCTAACATGATTTTTTTTTTTTTTAATCCTTTGCTGGTATAATAAATTTGACACAGTGTTCCTCAACTATAGGCTTAGGCACCTCAATTTTACCTTGTAAATTTTTTTTTTTTTTTTAATTTAAGTAATTTAAGTACTTCTATTTAGTAAAGTTGAAAATTTTGTTTGATTTAATGGCTCTTTTACATATTAACCATTTGTTAGATCAGTTTTATTTGCTGAAAAATGATCAAAGTAGTGAGATTTGATGGAATCATCGATCGATAAATTTGGTAAAGTCCCAAATTTTATTGATTGGAATCACTTTGATTCAAGAAAAACAAAAGTTAAGTTAAAGGGGGTGTCAGTCGAAAAGATAGGCATCTCTGCTCTTGTTAATGTTGAGTGGCTTGTGAAGAAACTCATCTTTATTAGGAAGAAGCAAACAAGGAATCACAAAGCCGCACTACTACTAGATCCCATGTCCTCTTTGTTTCCAAACATAACCTTATGTGTAGATTGCACACAATTGATCCCTTGTCCTCTTTTTTTAATTCTTTGCTGCTAGCTGCTTGAGAAAAAAAGAAATTTTCTTCTCAAGTTTTCTCTTCATTTCTATCTTCTTCTTTATTATTTTTTATTTTTTATTTTTTATTTTTGTCTGAAATTGGCGGCAGCAGCAGCTCCTGCAGCTGCTTATGTGAGGACCTGAATTTCCGCAAGAGGATTATTGTTGGATCAAAGGAGCTTCTGCAGTGTGTTTGGCAGCTTTGGAGGTCTTTACTGTGTATTGGAGGTGTTTGTGCACAAATTGGACACAGGTGCTGGACTCTGGGATTAAAATGGATCACGAGGGTAATCGGATGACCCCGTCGGATGTTTAGAAGGGGTTGCGCGTGAAACAGACTTTAGAAATGGACTCACTGCAAAATTTGGGTGAAAAACACTTGTTTGGATGCATTCGGCAAATTTTGGAATGAGAATTTGGCAAATCGGACACCGGATTTGGATTCAGCGCGCGAAAACGGTGAAAATGGACTATTTGTTGGTATTTTTCGGAGCCCGGATGCCGCGCACGGTTTTCGAGGCAAGAAGGGGCACTGTTCCGGCGGCTGGGGCAGCGCCGGCGACGGCGGAGGGCGCGGCGGCGGGCAGGCGCGGGCAGCGCGCAGTGAGCGGGCAGGCGCGCAGGCAAGCGCGAGGGCGCGCGGGCAGGTGCGCGGTCCACGGGCCGGCGTGCACCAGAGGGCTGGACACGTGGCATCTGGCGGTAGGCTGGTGCAGTGGGCCGGGTCCACGGAGCAGGAGTCGCTGGCCTCGGGGCGTGTGCGTGCAGAGGGTGCAGGCGCGCACGTGGGCTGCGTTGACGCGGTTTCCCGCCATCGGGCGCGCCACGCGTCGGCTCCGCATTGGGCCACGCGTCGTGTGCTGGGAGGTCGGCGCGGCTGTTGGCTGTTCGCGGGGCAACGTGGAGGCCCAGGAGGGATTCGGGCCCAACACTGTAACGGCCCGAAAAGACCGGGCGCTCGGAAGTGGGGACATATGCGTCATTTTCTGATTTGTTTCTTCTAGCCTATATATAGGCCGAGAACATCAGCTGAGAACTCTTTTCCTGCTCCTCTTCTCACAGTGTGGCCTTCACAAGAATTCCTCCTCTCCCAGAGCTAGTTCCATCTACAGATTCCCGGATTTTTCTGCGGCACGCATCCCGCGGTTTCATTTTTACGGCGCGGTGCGACGCTCGTTCTTTTGTGATCTTCTTCGTCGCGTTTTGGTGAGAGGACTTTCTCGGCTTACTCCGACCACCGTTTTTGTCGATTCTTGCGCCGTTGGCTTCTCGACAGGTAGGGCTACGATCTTCGTGATTTGAGTTTCCCCTCGTTTTGAGTTTATCTTGGAGTTCCCCGAGCTTTCATTTGACTCTTTTTCTTGGGCGGAGTTTTGGACACCACTGTGGTATTTCGGCAATATCTTTGCGCACAGGCGTCGGATTGAGGCGTGCCAATGGTTGTTTTGGATCTACACATCGCAAGGAACGTCCTAGAATTTTTCTGGAATTTTTGGAGGTAGACCCGAAGGTGAAAATCCCATGCTTTCTGGGAGGAGTTGTACAGATTTTGTTTTGGGGATTTCGGGATGGTTATCTTGTTGATTTTGTAACTCGGCCTACAGGTATCGGATTTGGGCGTACGAGTACTCATTTCGATCGTCTCGATGCGAGGATCGTAGTGGCAATTTTTTTGGGAATTTTTGGTCTCCATCTCGCAGGTAAAAACAGGCATCTTTGGACTGTTAGCATTGGGACAACATGTTTTTGGGTTTAATTGTATGTTTGGGGTAATTCTTGTACAGTGATCACGGCGGTTTAGTTGTTTGGGCGAGAGCACTTTTTGGACTTGGAATTAGCGATCGAGGTGGGTGGTTGCTATATCCCTCATTTTTTCTGACATACCTACTAGGAATATTACAGAAATCTTTTGGAGCATTATGATCGTTAAATTGCTATTCTTATGAGCCTATCATGTGAGACATATCGTGTCGGGATTGCTTTTAGAAAACTGCTATGTTGGAATCATGATTGTATTTGGAACTTAAACATGTTGGCATGGATTTAATAGTAGTACATAATCTTACATGTGGTAGTTAGTGGCATGTTTTGGACAATGTGTAATATCTTGTTGGTAGGTACTACTTGGGGCCTTTTGGACATGTATAGGCGGATGGTTATGTGAGGGTAGTCAGTGGATTTTAGACATGTGTAAATATTTAATGACTTTAGCATGATGGTTATATCTATGCGGAATTATTACCTAATACACATGTGGGACTATTAGTTGTTATACTTCTTTCAATTTTGCATGAGGACAATTACATGCTTGTATGGACATCTAGATAGGCCATCTTTTATCGCTACACTTTCATGCTGGAACTTCACTTAGGAGAAACCTTGTGTGCTTCTTTTCTCCTTTTCGTTAGTCAGGTGGTTATTGTTGCTCAGGTTTGAGCAGGGGTACGGGTTAGTGTAGCCGGGCCTGGATTGTGGATATAGATTTTGGTGGCGACCGCGGATATTGGGCGGTTGACCGGATGTCGGTTATAGGACATCGGTGATAGGGCATGATTATGGACTAGAGGGTTTTGTGGCAACCGCGGATTTTGGGCGGTTGACCGGAGGTCAGGAGTTGAACTTGTTGTGGTCGGTGGACTTGCGGCTACCGCGGGTAGTAGGCGGTTGACCAGATACATATTATTTACTTGATTTTGGATTGGGGGATTATAGCGGCTACCGCGGATAGTAGGC
The DNA here is from genome assembly GCA_029204045.2 of Tillandsia leiboldiana. Lineage (NCBI taxonomy): Eukaryota > Viridiplantae > Streptophyta > Magnoliopsida > Poales > Bromeliaceae > Tillandsia > Tillandsia leiboldiana. Next base: position 36,822,716 of record CM055072.1, on the reverse strand, counting down.
GGTAGACCGGATGTCGGATGTGTGACATGATTGTGATTAGGGTTATTCCGGCGACCGCGGATATTGGGCGGTTGACCGGAGGTCGGTTGTGAGACCTGGTTGTGGATTGTGAGGTATGGCGGCGATCGCGGATTTTGGGCGATTGACCGGATGTTCATTGTGCATCAGATTGGGGATCAGTATTCTTTTAGTGGAGGGGGTGTGTTCCACTAGGGGCTTTATAGTTGTGATCCAATCCTACTTTTGATACTTATCACACCGGCGCGGTTATTGCCCGGTGATGCCTTCCTCGAGTGGGTCGCTCCCCTCGAGTTCCCCTTCGAGGCCGGGGTCGACAGTTGTTGACAGTTTTGCTATCACATCGGCGCGACTTATTTGCCCGATGATGAGGGCGGCAGCAGGAGTTTTGTTATCACATCGGCGCGGCTTATTTGCCCGATGATGAGGGCGGCAGCAGGAGTTTTGCTATCACATCGGCGCGGCTTACTTGCCCGATGATGAGGGCGGTACAGATTGGTTCATCTGGGACTGTTGGTTACTGTTGCATACGGTTGTTTCAGTCTAGGACTGCATTTTTAGAGGCATAGTAGTGGTAGTTTTTCCTTTACAGTAGTCTTATTACTTACCACTCTTCTTTCCCTTTTTGCCTCTGGTAGACCTAGTGGGTGCGTCAGGGCGTGAGGCTTTACCCACTAGGGGAGGCTACTGGGTCACTAGTAGTTCTCACCCCCATTCTTCTTTTTCTTTCTTCTCCTTTGTTTTGCAGAGCCTTCTGCGGGTGCTGCTGGACATACAGCGGCGGTCGAGGAGAGATTGACGGCTGAGTAGCTAGACAGTGGGCCTGTCACTGAGGTTAGCTAGACTTATACCTTTTATGTATCCTATCTCAGACGGTTGTACTTTTACTTTTTGGGGTCTGGCTTTAGCCAGCTGGTTGTATATTTGTGGTGAGCTGGGTGAGAGACTTGTACTTTATTTTACAGTCATTTTGTATTTTTACTTCCAGTTCAGTCTGAGATGTAGTATTTTAGTTCAGCTCTGTTATTGCTCTATTATTGTATTCTGATTGATTTGAGCATGTGTACCGGCGCTTCGTGTATGCGAAAAATTCGTGTGCACGGCGGATCTGTAGACGAGCCCGAGTTCTGGTTTACACGTCGTGTCGTGACAGATTAGTTGGTATTAGAGCTTAGGGATAGGTCAGTTGGGACTTTAGGAAAACCCTAGGCTTTTGGTTAGCCCTAGGATGATAGGGCTGAGGGACGTGACCTATTGCGAAAGTCGGTGATTAGTTTTGACTCTTCCAGTGAGTGAGAGGGATCAACTATCCTATTTCTGTGGGACAGTTATGTTGGCTGCAGACAACATAAAGTTACAGAAATAGGGGGATGTCCTTGACTTTCGCTAAATTGGGTCGTGTGGTGTTGTGTTGCTGACTTGTGGTTTCTTGTGGCAGATGCCTCCCCGACGTCGGATTCCTACCTGGGGTGCCCCTACACCCCCTGCTGAGCCAGGACAGGCTGGACCTTTTGAGATTACTAGTTGAGGGCCTTGGTGGCCAATTAGTTGAGAGCAACCGCCGACAGGAGCAGCGGATTGAGCACCTACTGGCGCAGAAGAGGCGCCGCCTCCGACAGTTTTAGAGTCCCCCGGCACCACCTGTGGTACCACTTGTGCCGCACCCATCATCGAGTAGCGCGGGCTCGGGGAGTGGCCCAGCTTTGACCCTGGCCGAGGAGCAGGATATCGCTGACAAACTTGTCAAGTTTTTGTCAGCACGGACCGCCTAGATTTCTCGGGGGGGATGCAGCCGTGGGAGGTTGGAACATGGCTATCAGCGGTGGAGAAGATTTTCAGGGATTTCTTCGTCGACCGAGGTATAGAGTTCATATGGCGGTACACTGCCTAGATGGAGATGCAGATATTTGGTGGCATCGGGTGGAGCCACGGGAGTTTCAGATTTCTCGACAGTTACCCTGGTCTGAGTTTCGGCGTATGATATTGGATACCTATTTTTCGACCAGCGTGAAGAGAAACTGGAGGATGATTTGAAGAACCTTCAGCAGGGCGATCGGCCGGTTCAGGATTACCATCAGGAGTTCATGCAGTTGCTTAACTGCGTGCCCTATGTCGCCCGTGATGGGCCACATCAGGTCGAGTTATTCGAGGCAGGCCTCCGCAGCGAGATTATACCCTAGTGCATGCACAGCGACTCCTGACCCTTGAGAAGGCCGTCGAGCATGCCGAATGGGTGGAGAGAGGCGACACGGTGGTGGCGAGGCGAGGCGGGATGGTCGCACAGAGTTCCGTTAGGAAACGACCAGTACCCGAGGACGAGGACAGGCTAGTTCGTGGAGACCGCCGCGGCCTCAGTTATCTAGCCGTGGGCGTCGGAGCAGCGAGAGCTAGTGGATCCCAGAGGCCATCGCAGCAGCCGCCGGAGTTCAGCAGCAACACAGAGACAGCATCACCGGGACAAGCCACGGATTCGCGCAGAGACAGATGTATTTTCTGCGGGGCCTCATTTGTCCTCACACACTGTGATCAAGGTGGGCTCGTTGTTACCAGTGTGACAGCCAGGCCATTCGATCTTCGTGCCTCGTTTTCGACTTCGCGGCACTTCATCACATCGGGCTCCTTTTCGCCTCAGCAGCAGTTGTCC
>CM055072.1:36797015-36819954 GCA_029204045.2 Tillandsia leiboldiana | reverse complement strand
CTTGGCAATTTTATTTGCAATCTTTTTTTAAAAAAATATATTTTGAGTTAGAAAATTAGTCTTTTTTTTTCTTTTTTTTTTTTTTTGTCTCGCAAACAAACAAAGTTAATTAACATTAAAGTCCATTACTCTAAACGAAATTAATAAAATATTAACTGAGGTAATTTCACTATAATAAATTAAGTATAGACATACAATTTTTTGGCCATTTTTGTGACACTTTTGTACAAGTTTCCTATCTATATTTTATCCATATCTAAAATAGGTTATATGAATATATTTTGGGACACATTACAATAATGTGTCGCTATAACATCTAGCGACTTGCACATATAGCGACCTAATAATACGTGTCGGTATTTTGCTAGCGACACTTTTTTCAAATTTTAGAAATATATAAACCGTCGTTATAGCATAATTTTTGTTATTGTGTTTTCACACTTCAAATGGAAGAGCAAGCTAGTCACTTTCAACTTTAGTACGAACAAATAATAATTAAGATCATCTTTAATAAATAAATATCTTGAGGTAAAAATTATCGCCATGTGAAATAAGTTAGGAGGATACGTGGTGCATATCATCGGCTAAGTGTATCAGCCGATAGAAGAAGTAGCCGATGAAATAATTCGTGTCTTTAGCCGAGACACCCGACTTCGGCTAGTGTAACAATCGGACTGTCTCGGTCGAGCGATAACCAGAGGTGAAATCAGGATCGAGAATCGGTTGCTTGAGCCGCAAAGAAAAGATCCTGAAAAGGGAAGGCACAAGAGTTAGGGCGCGAATCCGCAACAACGCAGAAATGATATGCGGCCGCCCACATCGAAAAAACATCGATAATCGCTTGGCACGTGGCGCATCACACTCGATGTTCAATTTAGAGGCCAATCGAGGACCCGGACCAGGTCAAACGGTCAACGTCCGGCGTATTTCGACCCCAACAACTTTTTGGCACGCCCGGTGGGACCCTCAGATAAACTCTTATCCCGCTTCACCGATAAAATGTCAAAGACAACAGCCTGAGTCTCAAGACCAGAGTCGTTCCCCTGACCCTTGGGAACAACCACGCCAGTAGCGCCGGACATGCAGATATAACTCGCCACCGACCCTATCGGCGATTTCAGAGACCAGCGAGAAGTCGACACCACAGGAGCCGACCCTGTCCGAACTATTCGGGCGAATGACTCGAATGTTTAATCTATCTTCGAGAGAACACAATTGTCTCTCGAAAGAAGCAGCAGGCGCTTGCATTGACTCAGTGTTGGTCACAGTATCGGCTTCGAATGACAATACGGCTCGAATAGGGCAGCTCCTGGCCCGGAACGAACCGTATAATGGAGGTTTCGCCTCCACACTACCCCAGCCGTTGCCGACGCAATCAATCTCGATGGCGCCGACAATGCCGACAGTGCAACCACAAGGAGTTGCACCGTCGACGACTGTGACACCCCCGAAATTTGGATTAGTCCTATATATAAATGATATAATAGGACTAAAAACTCTTAACCCGGCTATAGCATTTTGGATGGTAGCAATATCCAAGAGGTTATGAGAGTTAAGCGTGCTAGAGCTAGAGTAGTTCTAGGATGGGTGACCCCTGGGAAGTTGGGGCGTCATAATTGGTATCAGAGACAATCACCAGCCGGAAATGTGAGATGAGTCTCGCTGAGCCAGGGTTATATACGGGTGTAGAGTGGCTCTCCGGCTAATGACCGTTGTAGGTGGAGTGCAGCTCCCTACAAGGTCGGCTAAGGCTAGCAAGACGAGTCTCACATCGCCTGGTGCTTGTGAGTGTGCTTGAGCCTGACGTGGACGTCAGGGCTTAAAGGGGGGAAGAATGTGACACCCCCGAAATTTGGATTAGTCCTATATATAAATGATATAATAGGACTAAAAACTCTTAACCCGCTATAGCATTTTGGATGGTAGCAATATCCAAGAGGTTATGAGAGTTAAGCGTGCTAGAGCTAGAGTAGTTCTAGGATGGGTGACCCCCTGGGAAGTTGGGGCGTGACAACAACTATTTACCAAGCGGTGCAGCCGCTGGGGTCAGTGCAGCTGCAAGCGTCCCGTACCAGATGGAGTGAGGCCGATGGGGCAGAACATCCGCCACCAACAAGAAAACTATTGGGGGACTCATCTGCCTCCCCCACTGCCGTTTTTCCAACCTCAGGCTGGGGGCTGCAGGAACGGCGAACAGGTCCCAGTCCAGGGACCTCCTCAGAACCAGGCTGGCCAAGGTGGGCCGCCACTTCCACCAGCTCGGTTAATGGCTTCTCTACTGCAAGTGGGCTCGTCGAAATTCATGCTCAAGTGGAGGAAATAATTCGAAATTCTTTCTCCACAGAGGCTAGGCCGGCAATTCGGATAGTGTTCAGGTCTTCGTATCCTGTCGATATAGATTCGGACCACCTGTATCCGGCTAACTGGAAGATGCCGAAATTCGCAAATTCTCGGGCGAGGAGATCGAGAGCATGGTTGAACATATCGCCAGGTTCACTGCCCAATGCCGAGAAGCGATCGCGAATCCTTTTTGAAAATGAGATTGTTCAACGCATTATTGACTAAAATAATGTTCTCGTGGTACACAAGCTTGCCCCACAACTCGATCCGCGACTTGGATGAGCTCGAGACCAAGTTCCACGAGCAATTCTATCGGGGGATCCCTAGTTAGCGATTGCCGATATAGCATCGTATCGGCAGAAACACCGGGAGAAACTGTTGAGGAGTGCCTCAACCGCTTCAAGAAGCGGCGAAGAAGCGATGCTCCGTCAGGATGCCGGAAGTCGATTTCACAAAAATCGCATTCAACGGGCCTCCAACTACAAAACCCGCAACCATTTCGAGGGTCGCCATTTCCCTAATCTCTTTGATTTGGGGGTCCGGATCGCTCAATATGAGCAACTCCGGAATAATAACAAAGAAGAACGGCCTGAATGGGGCCGCGGCAAAGACTGGGCGAAGTCGAAGGAGCATAATGTCTTCTTTGTCGAGTAAAGCTTGGATCAAGACGAACCGAGCGAATCCAGCGAAAACGAGTCTTCGACTGAAGAGGCCAAAGTATGCGCAGCCGAAATGGTATCAAGCCGCCAGCCTACACGTGTTAAATGCTCAAACGAGCAAGACCTCGAGAGTTTAAAGCTCGGGCGTCGGTTAAAACCTTCACGTCTCTACATGTCTAAGATCGATCAAATTTTTTGATCGATTGCATAAGGATGGTCAAATCAAGCTCCAAGAGGGCCAATCGATTCCCCCATACGAGGAACTCAGGCGGCAAAAATACTGCAAGTGGCACCACCTCGTGGAGCCACCAAATAGGGGAATGCATCGCTTTTAAAAAACAAATTGAAAAAGAGATAATGAGGGTCGACTCACTTTCGCCGACCAAGAAAATAAAAATAATATGGAAATCGATCCTAATCCCTTTCCCCTTGCAGGTGAATATGGTTGACGCGAAGGAGAAGAAGCAGATGCAGGAACAAGAACTTTTCGAGAATGGAGCATCGGCACAAAAGATGCTTCGGCTCTGCATTTCTCTACAAAGCCGAAATGACCAGTGAGACCGGGTGCACTCTTCCTCTACATGCCCGAGGAGGTGAAGAAGTGGTTCGCCTTCCCAGACCTCAGCAAAGGCGCAGCTGGCCACGATCACAAGTCGGGCCAAGTGTTCGGCCTGAATGGTTAAATGAACAGTCCTCCTCCGAGGAGGGCAGAGATGAAGAGCAGGACCAACCATCCGAAGGGTCCTACGTGATTTCTATAGTCGATCACGGCCGGGGCCACAAACTGGCGGCCACGAGGGGCCGAGGGCCCCACTACAACAGCAGGACCCCCACCGCGGCTATGAGGAAAGCCGAGTCCAGGGGACACTCGAAGAGCCTTCGGTCAACAGGCCGAAGAAGGACAAGCGCACGCCATCCGCAACGCCCGTATCTAATTAGGCCACATTAGAGGCTTGGCTCGATAGGGCCACAGAAGGGCCCAGCCGGCTACCCGCCTGGGGGGCCGAGCGCGCATCTCCCTACCACGGGGGCGTCAGGATGTGGCATGGGCTGTCACCTCGACGCCCCGACGTCGAATTCCCTTGGCTCACCATGAATGAAGTTTGATGCCCTGGGAATCCGTTTAGTGGAGGAGCTCAGAATGTCAGCCATGACCGAGGCCGTGATAGAGACGGGAGATCCTTAGGGAGCACCTGAGGAAAGTGGACCCACTGGCGGGATATGCCGGTCAAGCAATTGTTCACCTCCAAAGGGCTGGCCTAATGGCCTGGGCCGGTCATGTCAAAGACCCAGAAACATCGGCAACAAACAAATGCAAGCCGACGCAAAGAACGAGATAGCAGCGGCCCAGAGACCGCGTCGAAGCTGACATAGGAACGACATACGCATCGGCTGCCACCGCGCAGATGTGGCACGACCATGAAGCGGGGGGATTGTTGAGACCTGAATTTTCGCCACTTAAAGGAGTGACACGTGGCGTCAACCAACAGCTAAAGACATCAGCAGACGGGAGAGTGGGTCAAACAAAGAGGGACTCGCGTCTCGATTAAGACCGGTCTCAGTCGCGATATATGCCTTTCGGGCGAAGCATCAGCCAACAGGAAAAGTGGCCGAAAACAAGAAGATTATCGCCTCATTCAGGATCGACTTCGACTGATGACGAACACCAGACCGCCTCAGTCGAGTAGCGAAGAAGCCAAGACCAGAGTCAACTTTTGGTTGCCCGAGCCGAAGAATAAAAGACTCTGAAAGGAAGGAGTGCGAGATTGGGACGTGAATCTCATAACTGACTTCGGAACGGCAAACAGCGTCAAGCATTGAAATGTGTCGAAAATCACGCTTCGGCGCGCTAATAAGGGGATGAATTTAGACGGAAAAATGACTACTATTCTATTTGAGAAAGTTCGACTCAAAAGAAAGTAGTTGAAGAAGTTACGATGATTCTCCCCAAATTATGCCGATTTTTCAAATCAACGATTATACGCATGGTTCAGAAGTGTATAAATACCCGAACCATCAAAGAAATAGAGGTCCTGCAACCTCGTAAGTCTGGACCACCCCCTACTTTTTCATATCTTTATTGCTTTTCTAGATAGATTTACCGCATTTTGCAGGAGTAGATTAATTGTAATTGGCTACTTGTTACTATTGTAATCCTTTTTTTTCACTCAATACAATCCCCACAATCGGCTCCTTAGCCGTTTGTTTTGTCACATTTTTTGCCCCTCTCTCAATCTCCATATCCCGATTCAACTATTCTAAGCCAGACGGTCACGAGAATTTATTGAGAAGAACCCGGTCGAGCATATCCCTCCTAGGCCCGATCGCTTGATCATTTTGGCACGCGGCTCATCACATCTAGAGGGTCAACTACCCACGCGGTCGATCGACGACTGACGGTCAGCGCGACATTTTTGGCCCCAACAACTTTAGTGGCACGCCCGGTGGGACGCTCAGATAACTTTTACCTCTCCTGCCATAAAAAATATCAAAACATCACCGCATTACGCTCGGGAATAGAGCCGTCTCCAGACATATGGGGAACGACCAAGCCAGCGGCGCTGGTCACGCGGATGATCCGCCACCGGCGCTACCTGAAGCTCCCAAGACCAGTAAGGAATCGACTGGTCTCCAGGTGTTGAAACTTGATAATTAGAAATATCTATTTTATTTTTTTCATTACCTTTTCATTTACTTTGAAAAATATACTTAGAAAAATTTTTAGCTCTATCTTTTCGTTTTCCATGTGCTAAAAAGAACCAAGAAGTTCAAGACAATTTAGATAATTTTTTTATTTCTTATATAGCAAAAATTATATAAAAGGTATGAATACTTTTTTTTTCTTTCATAAATAAAGTCTAAATTTTTTTTCTTTATTTTAAAATTTTTTCGTTACCGTGGTATATTTTCTGTAATATATTCAATACTTCTTTCAATTGGATAACACCGGCAATATGGAAAAATATTAAGTCGTCGACATATTGTTGAATAAAGAAAAATATCTTTGTACATTTTTTTCAAATTTTCTTCAGTTGCTTTCTTATATTCTTTTTTAACAAAATTTTATAAATTTTGGGATCGCAACAATATTTGCATCTTCATACAACAAAAATCGTAATTATTCTTTTTGAATATAAAAAATTCTTGTGCAACTCTGTTGACGCTGTTAAACGCCATCGGTACCTTCTTCTTTTGATCATAAATTTTTAATACCACTTGTTATGACGGTGAACTTCTAATAAATATTATTTTATATACTTATTATATTATATAGAAATTTCTATAAAAAATAAAAATAAAAATAAAAAATAAAAAATAAAATTAAAAAAATCAGATATGTTTTGATTGAAACATACTAAAATTAATTGATTGGAGTAGTAAAACTAGACCTTCCTGTATGGCAGCTTCGGCTACCACTAATTAGTTATATTTATTTCCGGCTTCATTAACTATAATGGAGTAGTAAAGCTAGACCTCTGTGTATGGCAGCTTCGGCTACCGCTAATTAATTATGTTTATTCCGACTTTATTAACTATAATAGTGAAGTCTTTTTATTTATAATTTATTATATAAAATTCTAATCTAATTAGGTATTCCATCTAATTAAATTTATTTTTATTATAATAATTTAAATAATTAAATATATTAATTAGATAATTTAATTTTAACTAATTAGTATTATCTCTAGCAGTTAGTATGTTTATGTTGCGTTTGGTTCGTGTATAAGCGATAATTGTTTATTTCTGATATAAATATAAGTTCTGTATCAAACAAGAACTAATGTAATTTTATATTTGATGAGTATTATAGCGGTACAAAAATTGTATTTGGTTTAATAAATTAGAATAAAAAGAATAAAAGAAAGACATTTTTTGTAATTGACAAAATTATTCTTTAAAAAACTATTTAATTTTTTTAAATTATAATTTGAATTATTTAAATTTAGATTTTATAAATAATAAATTTAATTTATTAAAAAATTTACAAATTTGTATAAATTGAAAAATTTGTATAAAAAATTTAAAAATTTTAAAATAAAAATTTGTATACATTTTAAAATTAATAAAATTTTAAATTTCTTTAAAAATTAAAGTTAAAAATTTATAAAATTTATAAATTTTATAAATTTATAAATTTAAAAATTATAAAAATTTAAATTTAAATTTTTTTAATAAATGTGTAAAAATTGGTGGAACAACTTGTTCTCATTTGGATGGGAATAAATGTTTTTCATCTTAACGGAATAACCTGTTAAGATGGGAACTCTTGTTCCCACCCCTAAATTTTGTTGACTAAAAATTTCGATGCCCGCACAAAATAGTCGGAACAACGTGATTTTTATGACAGATCACTACAATAAAATTAAGTTATAAAAAAATATTTTTGTGATATTTTTGTGTAAGTATCATTCTATATTCTATCTATATTCAAAATTAGATTATAGGGACATATTTTTGGGACACATTATAATAATGTGTCGCTGAGGTGTATAATGTGTCGCTGCTATACACCTCAGCGACCGCACATATAACAATACTAATAATAAGTGTCAGTATTTTTGTCAACGATATTTTTTTCAAATTTTAAAAATATTTAAAAGTATCGCTATAACATAATTTTGTTGTAGTGAATCCTCTAATCATCCAACTATGAACAGTGCCAAATCCAATTCTTTCTCAATGGGTCCATTAAGTTGAACCCACTTGCATAGTTGCATTGTTGATCTTTTTTACATAATTGACCTTACTTTGGGATTCAAATTGATCCCAAATAAAATTCAATAAAATTTTAAGTAGTATTAGACCAAAAAGTTTATAGCGAGTTTAATGACAAGCCAACTTTTTTTTTTTTTTTTTTAGCAGTACCAAAAAGTTAAAAAAGATTCTAATAAAAAAAAAAGTGATACTTTTATCTTTATTATAGACCATATTAATGATTAGTTTATTTTTATATATATATATTTTCTCTCTTTTATGTTTGATCCTGTAAAAAAAATTTTCTATATCCGCTATTGACTACGAATAAGATGTTATGAAATATTATTCAATACTTTATACTGCTAATCGGTTCTGCATTTTTTTTTTTCTTATATATATATTTTTATATTTTTTTTCTTCTCTTAGCCTCTTTCCTGATATTTTTATTTTATTTTAAAATTTTCTTATATTTATAGCTAAGTTTATCTTTTAAATAAATATAATAAATAATATACTAATTTTTTCTTCAAAAAAAAAAAAAAATTGAAAGAGATTAATCGAAAGCCAACGAAAATAAGTCACAATTGATAATACACAAGCAGTGCAAAACCAATCGGAATTACAATAATGTCACCATGAAATTATTCATGAAATTTTCTCCAGGCTTGAATTTGATTTTAATGAATAACATTTTAAAAAATTATACATTAAAAATTTTAGATTATTAATTAATGTTCATTTCTTATATATTAAACCATATACTTTTCTTTCTTGTTGATTGTTGGAACTACTGAGATGCTTACCGATCAATTGTTATCTTTTTCTTTTTCAATTTAATTTAATTTAATTATACTAATCATTTTAAAAACCAGGTTCATGTAATTAATAATTTCTCATTGTGTTGTATTAATTATAGCATATAATTCTCTTTCGTAAGCATCCTCATGCACTACAATAAAATTATACCATAACGATTATTTTTAAAATTTAAAAACATACCGCAGGTAAAAATATCGAGACTTATTATTAGTGTTCCTATATATGTAGTAGTTAGGGTGTATAGTGACATATTATTATAATGTGTTCTAAAAATATGTTTCTATAATCTAATTTTGAATATAAATAGAATATAGAGAGAACACTTATTCAAAAGTGTCATAAAAATATATTTTTATAACATAATTTTGTTATAGTGATGTAATTAAGTTTGTGGCGTTGGAGTCTATTATTTAATTTATAATTTAAAATTTTAATTTGACGCATGGGCTTCTTGAGCTCGAGCCCAAGCTGGGCCAGGCCAACTGTGGCCCTAGCTAGCCAATTTGGGTTTCCCTACAATCCATCTTTATTTTTTTCTTTAATATTTTTGTTCAATTATTTTGCTTACCAACGAGCCACTTTATTTATATCTGGTGGAGGCCCTTTGGGGAATGAACAAATATTTTTTTTCCAGGTTAATCTTTAATGGCCACCTACTAGCATGCACGTTTTTAATTAATTAATTGCTTTTAGAAATGAAAATATTTATTCATCTACTAATTAGCCATGGCGCCTCCAAGTTTTCTTTTAATGTTTCTATAATATATATATATATATATATATATATATATAGCGTAGGGCTACTATACTCTTATAAGTATAAATCTTTCTGTACTTATAATTTTTTCGTCCTTAGATAAAAAAAATGTGCGGTTAGGATGATAGTGGCACCCCTGGAGTTTACTAGGTTGTTGGTGAAGTAGTATAAATCATAGAAACTATTATAATCCTAACCGCACATTATTTCATCCAAGGGATAAAAATTTATGAGTACGAAAAGATTTTACTCATAAGAATATAGTAGCCGAACCCTATATATATATATATATATATATATATATATATATATATATATATATATATATATATATATATATATATAATTCTCACAAAATTTTAAAACTTTTAAAAATTCTTTTAAAGTAAATCTGAATTTAAATCCCGAAATCTAAAGCTTCAAGGCTTCACACTAAGAACCTTATATACCCGAAATTTAAATTCGAAATCTAAATTTAAAATTCATTATTTTATTGGCTGAAGAGGTGATCTTAAGAAGTAATTATGCATAATACAATAGCTATTTAACTTAATAAAAGTTTTAATTTAACTAAAGAACATTAATGCTACTTGTACAATTAAGTAGCATTTCTCTAAACTTATTAATTACCATTTTGCCTTTTAGAGGCACTGTATTGCGTGAAGCACTACTAGAATACATATATATCACTACACCAATACTGACTTTTAGCGGCACTTTAAACTGCCAGAAAACATCGAAAAAGTGCCGGTAATTATTTTTTTCGGCTTTTTTTTGTGGCAGTCAAAAGTGCCGGCTAAAATTCCGTCGGTATTTTTTTTACTCGCACTTATATCAAACCGCCAGCATAGAATGAAAAGCCGGCGCTTTCAACCGCCAGCATATCCCTTTTTAGGGCACTCGTAAGTGCCCTAAAACCGCCATCCTCTATTATTTTTAGTGGCACTCGTAAGTGCCAAGAAAACAATCATTTTTCGGCACTCAAAACCGCCAACCTCTATTATTTTTAATGGCACTCATAAGTGCCAAAAAAATTTTAAAATTATAGTTTTTCCAATTAATTATCCCAACAAAAAAGTGTCGGCAAATGGAATTAAAAGTGTCGGCAAATAAATCTATATCCTGACGAAAAAAAATGCCGCCAAAGAGAGAATTTTTTATTCATTTTTATAATTAGTAATAAAATAATAATTTAATTAGGTAAAATAATTATTTAATATCAACACAGAAAATTTTAAAAAGATATTTAAAAACATGCAAACGACTACAATTAAGCACAATAAATTTTAGTCATAGGCAAAATACCATCGATTTATAAAATTTCAAGTATATATCATCTAATCAACATCCATAATAAACAAAAAATACCATCAATTTATAAAATTTCAAGTATATATCATCTAATCAACATCCATAATAGACAAAAAATACCATCAATTTAATTAATTGCAACAACAAAATTATATCGGCATATATACTTCAAATACATATTTGAGTCATAGACAAAATGAAGGAAAGGAGATCGACATTGCAATTAGTCACCAGATTACTTCTCCTTAACTAATCAAACCTGCATTAGAAAAAAAAAAATCTATTAAGCGACTGTGAAACAACAAAAAGATTTAGCATACTATTTTCAATCTATATTAGAAGATAAAATTCTAAGAAAAGAACCTAATTAATCATTTCCACATTCAACACACAGAACAAATAAATATCGAATCATTATATATTTTTACTTTTTACAAATAATGAAAAGAACCCATAAAAAAAAAGGGTTAGATCGACAGCACTTATAAAAAAAAAAGGTTATTACTTTCGATACTATATTTTGTTTTTTATCAAAGACTCAACCAAGCTTCGTCTTTTATGACCAATTTCTAACAGGATTTTTTTTTTTTTAATCCTTTGCTGGTATAATAAATTTGACACAGTGTTCCTCAACTATAGGCTTAGGCACCTCAATTTTACCTTGTAATTTTTTTTTTTTTTTAATTTAAGTAATTTAAGTACTTCTATTTAGTAAAGTTGAAAATTTTGTTTGATTTAATGGCTCTTTTACATATTAACCATTTGTTAGATCAGTTTTATTTGCTGAAAAATGATCAAAGTGGTGAGATTTGATGGAATCATCGATCGATAAATTTGGTAAAGTCCCAAATTTTATTAATTGGAATCACTTTGATTCAAGAAAAACAAAAGTTAAGTTAAAGGAGTTGTCAGTCGAAAAGATAGGCATCTCTGCTCTTGTTAATGTTGAGTGGCTTGTGAAGAAACTCATCTTTATTAGGAAGAAGCAAACAAGGAATCACAAAGCCGCACTACTACTAGATCCCATGTCCTCTTTGTTTCCAAACATAACCTTATGTGTAGATTGCACACAATTGATCCCTTGTCCTCTTTTTTTAATTCTTTGCTGCTAGCTGCTTGAGAAAAAAAGAAATTTTCTTCTCAAGTTTTCTCTTCATTTCTATCTTCTTCTTTATTTTTTTTTTTTTTTTTTTTTTTTTTTTTTGTCTGAAATTGGCGGCAGCAGCAGCTCCTGCAGTTGCTTATGTGAGGACCTGAATTTCTGCAAGAGGATTATTGTTGGATCAAAGGAGCTTCTGCAGTGTGTTTGGCAGCTTTGGAGGTCTTTACTGTGTATTGGAGGTGTTTGTGCACAAATTGGACACAGGTGCTGGACTCTGGGATTAAAATGGATCACGAGGGTAATCGGATGACCCCGTCGGATGTTTAGAAGGGGTTGCGCGTGAAACAGACTTTAGAAATGGACTCACTGCAAAATTTGGGTGAAAAACACTTGTTTGGATGCATTCGGCAAATTTTGGAATGAGAATTTGGCAAATCGGACACCGGATTTGGATTCAGCGCGCGAAAACGGTGAAAATGGACTATTTGTTGGTATTTTTCGGAGCCCGGATGCCGCACACGGTTTTCGAGGCAAGGAGGGGCACTGTTCCGGCGGCTGGGGCAGCGCCGGCGACGGCGGAGGGCGGCGACGCTGGCTCGGGCTGGCGCAGGAGCGGCGGCGGGCAGGCGCGGGCAGCGCGCAGTGAGCGGGCAGGCGCGCAGGCAAGCGCGAGGGCGCGCGGGCAGGTGCGCGGTCCACGGGCCGGCGTGCACCAGAGGGCTGGACACGTGGCAGCTGGCGGTAGGCTGGTGCAGTGGGCCGGGTCCACGGAGCAGGAGTCGCTGGCCTCGGGGCGTCTGCGTGCAGAGGGTGCAGGCGCGCACGTAGGCTGCGTTGACGCGGTTTCCCGCCATCGGGCGCGCCACGCGTCGGCTCCGCATTGGGCCACGCGTCGTGTGCTGGGAGGTCGGCGCGGCTGTTGGCTGTTCGCGGGGCAACGTGGAGGCCCAGGAGGGATTCGGGCCCGCACAGTGTTGGGCCGGGCCCAACACTGTAGCGGCCCGAAAAGACCGGGCGCCCGGAAGTGGGGACATATGCGTCATTTTCTGATTTGTTTCTTCCAGCCTATATATAGGCCGAGAACATCAGCTGAGAACTCTTTTCCTGCTCCTCTTCTCACAGTGTGGCCTTCACAAGAATTCCTCCTCTCCCAGAGCTAGTTCCATCTGCAGATTCCCGGATTTTTCTGCGGCACGCATCCCGCGGTTTCATTTTTACGGCGCGGTGCGATGCTCGTTCTTTTGTGATCTTCTTCGTCGCGTTTTGGTGAGAGGACTCCCCCGGCTTACTCCGACCACCGTTTTTGTCGATTCTTGCGCCGTTGGCTTCTCGACAGGTAGGGCTACGATCTTCGTGATTTGAGTTTCCCCTCGTTTTGAGTTTATCTTGGAGTTCCCCGAGCTTTCATTTGACTCTTTTTCTTGGGCGGAGTTTTGGACACCACTGTGGTATTTCGGCAATATCTTTGCGCACAGGCGTCGGATTGAGGCGTGCCAATGGTTGTTTTGGATCTACACATCGCAAGGAACGTCCTAGAATTTTTCTGGAATTTTTGGAGGTAGACCCGAAGGTGAAAATCCCATGCTTTCTGGGAGGAGTTGTACAGATTTTTGTTTTTGGGGATTTCGGGATGGTTATCTTGTTGATTTTGTAACTCGGCCTACAGGTATCGGATTTGGGCGTACGAGTACTCATTTCGATCGTCTCGATGCGAGGATCGTAGTGGCAATTTTTTTTGGGAATTTTTGGTCTCCATCTCGCAGGTAAAAACAGGGCATCTTTGGACTGTTAGCATTGGGACAACATGTTTTTGGGTTTAATTGTATGTTTTGGGGTAATTCTTGTACAGTGATCACGGCGGTTTAGTTGTTTGGGCGAGAGCACTTTTTGGACTTGGAATTAGCGATCGAGGTGGGTGGTTGCTATATCCCTCATTTTTTCTGACATACCTACTAGGAATATTACAGAAATCTTTTGGAGCATTATGATCGTTAAATTGCTATTCTTATGAGCCTATCATGTGAGACATATCGTGTCGGGATTGCTTTTAGAAAACTGCTATGTTGGAATCATGATTGTATTTGGAACTTAAACATGTTGGCATGGATTTAATAGTAGTACATAATCTTACATGTGGTAGTTAGTGGCATGTTTTGGACAATGTGTAATATCTTGTTGGTAGGTACTACTTGGGGCCTTTTGGACATGTATAGGCGGATGGTTTATGTGAGGGTAGTCAGTGGATTTTAGACATGTGTAAATATTTAATGACTTTAGCATGATGGTTATATCTATGCGGAATTATTACCTAATACACATGTGGGACTATTAGTTGTTATACTTCTTTCAATTTTGCATGAGGACAATTACATGCTTGTATGGACATCTAGATAGGCCATCTTTTATCGCTACACTTTCATGCTGGAACTTCACTTAGGAGAAACCTTGTGTGCTTCTTTTCTCCTTTTCGTTAGTCAGGTGGTTATTGTTGCTCAGGTTTGAGCAGGGGTACGGGTTAGTGTAGCCGGGGCCTGGATTGTGGATATAGATTTTGGTGGCGACCGCGGATATTGGGCGGTTGACCGGATGTCGGTTATAGGACATCGGTGATAGGGCATGATTATGGACTAGAGGGTTTTGTGGCAACCGCGGATTTTGGGCGGTTGACCGGAGGTCAGGAGTTGAACTTGTTGTGGTCGGTGGACTTGCGGCTACCGCGGGTAGTAGGCGGTTGACCAGATACATATTATTTTACTTGATTTTGGATTGGGGGATTATAGCGGCTACCGCGGATAGTAGGCGGTAGACCGGATGTCGGATGTGTGACATGATTGTGATTAGGGTTATTCCGGCGACCGCGGATATTGGGCGGTTGACCGGAGGTCGGTTGTGAGACCTGGTTGTGGATTGTGAGGTATGGCGGCGATCGCGGATTTTGGGCGATTGACCGGATGTTCATTGTGCATCAGATTGGGGATCAGTATTCTTTTAGTGGAGGGGTGTGTTCCACTAGGGGCTTTATAGTTGTGATCCAATCCTACTTTTGATACTTATCACACCGGCGCGGTTATTGCCCGGTGATGCCTTCCTCGAGTGGGTCGCTCCCCTCGAGTTCCCCTTCGGAGGCCGGGGTCAGACAGTTGTTGACAGTTTTGCTATCACATCGGCGCGACTTATTTGCCCGATGATGAGGGCGGCAGCAGGAGTTTTGTTATCACATCGGCGCGGCTTATTTGCCCGATGATGAGGGCGGCAGCAGGAGTTTTGCTATCACATCGGCGCGGCTTACTTGCCCGATGATGAGGGCGGTACAGATTGGGTTCATCTGGGACGGTTGGTTACTGTTGCATACGGTTGTTTCAGTCTAGGACTGCATTTTTAGAGGCATAGTAGTGGTAGTTTTTCCTTTACAGTAGTCTTATTACTTACCACTCTTCTTTCCCTTTTTGCCTCTGGTAGACCTAGTGGGTGCGTCAGGGCGTGAGGCTTTACCCACTAGGGGAGGCTACTGGTTCACTAGTAGTTCTCACCCCCATTCTTCTTTTTCTTTTCTTCTCCTTTGTTTTGCAGAGCCTTCTGCGGGTGCTGCTGGACATACAGCGGCGGGTCGAGGAGAGATGACGGCTGAGTAGCTAGACAGTGGGCCTGTCACTGAGTTAGCTAGACTTATACCTTTTATGTATCCTATCTCAGACGGTTGTACTTTTACTTTTTGGGGTCTGGCTTTAGCCAGCTGGTTGTATATTTGTGGTGAGCTGGGTGAGAGACTTGTACTTTATTTTACAGTCATTTTGTATTTTTACTTCCAGTTCAGTCTGAGATGTAGTATTTTTAGTTCAGCTCTGTTTTATTGCTCTATTATTGTATCTGATTGATTTGAGCAGGTTACCGGCGCTTCGTGTATGCGAAAAATTTCGTGTGCACGGCGGATCTGTAGACGAGCCCGAGTTCTGGTTTACACTCGTGGCGTGACAGATTAGTTGGTATTAGAGCTTAGGGATAGGTCAGTTGGGACTTAGGAAACCCTAGGCTTTTGGTTAGCCCTAGGATGATAGGGCGTGAGGGACGTGACATATTGCGAAAGTCGGTGATTTAGTTTTGACTCTTCCAGTGAGTGAAGAGGGATCAACATATCCTATTTCTGTGGGACAGTTATGTTGGCTGCAGACAATATAAAGTTACAGAAATAGGGGGATGTCCTTGACTTTCGCTAGATTGGGTCGTGTGTGGTTGTGTGGCTGACTTGTGGTTTCTTGTGGCAGATGCCTCCCCGACGTTGGATTCCTACCTGGGGTGCCCCTACACCCCCTGCTGAGCCAGGACAGGCTGGACCTTTTGAGATTACTGAGTTGAGGGCCTTGGTGGCCCAATTAGTTGAGAGCAACCGCCGACAGGAGCAGCGGATTGAGCAGCTACTGGCGCAGAGAGAGGCGCCGCCTCCGACAGTTTTAGAGGCCCCGGCACCACCTGTGGTACCACTTGTGCCGACAGCGCCATCATCGAGTAGCGGGGCTCGGGGAGTGGCCCAGCCTTTGACCCTGGACGAGGAGCAGGATATCGCTGACAAACTTGTCAAGTTTTGTCAGCACGGACCGCCTAGATTCTCGGGGCGGGATATGCAGCCGTGGGAGGTTGAAACATGGCTATCAGCGATGGAGAAGATTTTCAGGGATTTCTTCGTCGACCCGAGGTATAGAGTTCATATGGCGGTACACTGCCTAGATGGAGATGCAGATATTTGGTGGCATCGGGTGGAGCCACGGGAGTTTCAGATTTCTCGACAGTTACCCTGGTCTGAGTTTCGGCGTATGATATTGGATACCTATTTTTCGACCAGCGTGAAGAGGAAACTGGAGGATGATTTGAAGAACCTTCAGCAGGGCGATCGGCCGGTTCAGGATTACCATCAGGAGTTCATGCAGTTGCTTAACTGCGTGCCCTATGTCGCCCGTGATGGGCCACATCAGGTCGAGTTATTCGAGGCAGGCCTCCGCAGCGAGATTTATACCCTAGTGCATGCACAGCGACTCCTGACCCTTGAGAAGGCCGTCGAGCATGCCGAATGGGTGGAGAGAGGCGACACGGTGGTGGCGAGGCGAGGCGGGATGGTCGCACAGAGTTCCGTTAGGAAACGACCAGTACCCGAGGACGAGGGACAGGCTAGTTCGTGGAGACCGCCGCGGCCTCAGTTATCTAGCCGTGGGCGTGCGGAGCAGCGAGAGCCTAGTGGATCCCAGAGGCCATCGCAGCAGCCGCCGGAGTCTCAGCATCATACACAGAGACAGCATCAGCCGGGACAGCCACGGCTTCGCGACAGAGACAGATGTATATTCTGCGGGGGACCTCATTTGTCGCACACCTGTGATCAGAGGTGGGCTCGTTGTTACAAGTGTGGACAGCCAGGCCACATTCGAGCTTCGTGCCTCTTTTCGACTTCAGCGGCACCTTCATCAGCATCGGCTCCTTTTCCGCCTCAGCAGCAGTTGTCAGTTCAGCGGCTTTATGCTCCAGCGAGCGGATCACCTTCTTTTTATCCGGCGGGTCACCGGCCGTCGGCTCAGAGCGGTCGGGTCTACGCCGCTCAGGTAGAGGACTTTACAGCAGCCGACCTTGTGGTGATAGGTATTATTTTATTTTATTTACCGGCATTGGTTTTGCATTGTATTGCACTTGAGCATCCTAGTCATTTGTTAGGAGTGCATGTACTTCTTTGCATGGGTTAGGGGTAGGACGGTTACCCGGTGTTCGGGAGGTTCATATTCCCGATCTTTGACACGTGGGGGAGTGTTGTTGGTCCTGCCTGGTGCAGTTGAGTCCTCGATAGTACCAGTAGACCTGATGGTCTTAACCTAGTTATGGGACTTGGTTTTGGTACTTAGGACGGTTTGGTTGGCTCGGTTTTCTTCTTTTCGCGGCGGTTGATTGTGCCGCGAGGACAGTCCTCTTAGGAGGGGCTAGGCCAGGAGTAGATGGTGTGCCGGGGTTACTTGGGGGTCTATCTCTGCCTCTTTTGTTTCGACTTCGCGTGCGGGACGGGTGTTCCGCCGTGGGTGCGCAGCCTTTTTGGCTAGCGTGGTTGTAGGGTACCCCGGGAGTGCGGAGGTACTCGGGTTGAGCCTTTATGCCTTTGGACTTGGTGGTTGGATTATCGGGGGCATAGGTGGAGCGGATGTTTTGCCGGTGTGAACTACTTGGTAGCTCTAGCGGTTAGCCAGCTATACTTGGTTGAGGTGGTACGGTTTTCTGGAGTGCCCGCCTCTATTTTGTTCTAGTTAGAGACCCGAGGATTGCATCGTGTCTCTGGAGGAGGTATTTGACAGCCTTGGGAGATTGAGTGGTGGATGATTGGATATTTACCCCCTCTACTTGGTTGAGGTTCCGGATTGAGGAATGACTCTAGTTTCGAGGACGAAACTTTCTTTTAGTGGGGGAGGATGTGAGGACCTAAATTTCCGCAAGAGGATTATTGTTGGATCAAAGGAGCTTCTGCAGTGTGTTTGGCAGCTTTGGAGGCCTTTACTGTGTATTGGAGGTGTTTGTGCACAAATTGGACACAGGTGTTGGACTCTGGGATTAAAATGGATCACGAGGGTAATCGGATGACCCCGTCGGATGTTTAGAAGGGGTTGCGCGTGAAACGGACTTTAGAAATAGACTCAGTGGAAAATTTGGGTTAAAAACACTTGTTTGGATGCATTCGGCAAATTTTGGAATGAGAATTTGGCAAATCGGACACCGGATTTGGACTCAGCGTGCGAAAACGGTGAAAATAGACTATTTATTGGTATTTTTCGGAGCTCGGATGCCGCGCACGGTTTTCGAGGCAAGGAGGGGCACTGTTCCGGTGGTTGGGGCAGCGCCGGCGACGGCGGAGGGCGGCGGCGCGGGCTCGGGCAGGCGCAGGAGCGGCGGCGGGCAGGCGCGGGCAGTGCGCAGTGAGCGGGCAGGCGCGAGGGCGCGCGGGCAGGTGCACGGTCCACCGGCCGGCGTGCACCAGAGGGCTGGACACGTGGCAGCTGGCGGTAGGCTGGTGCAGTGGGCCGGGTCCACGGAGCAGGAGTCGCTGGCCTCGGGGCGTGTGTGTGCAGAGGGCGCAGGCGCACACGTGGGCTGCGTTGACGCGGTTTCCCGCCATCGGGCGCGCCACGCGTCGGCTCCGTATTGTGCCACGCGCCGTGCGCTGGGAGGTCGGCGCAGCTGTTGGCTGTTCGCGGGGCAACGTGGAGGCCCAGGAGGGATTCGGGCCCGCACAGTGTTGGGCTGGGCCCAACACTGTAGCGGCCCGAAAAGTCCGGCGCCCGGAAGTGGGGACATATGCGTCATTTTCTAATTTGTTTGTTCCAGCTTATATATAGGCCGAGAACATCAGCTGAGAACTCTTTTCCTGCTCCTTTTCTCATAGTGTGGCCTTCACAAGAATTCCTCTCCCAGAGCTGGTTCCATCTGCAGATTCCCAGATTTTCTTGCGGCACGCATCCCGAGGTTTCATTTTTACGGCGCGGTGCGACGCTCGTTCGTTTGTGAACTTCTTCGTCTCGTTTTGGTACAAGGATGCCCCCGGCTTACTCCGACCACCGTTTTCGTCGATTCTTGCGCCGTTGGCTTCTCGACAGGTAGGGCTACGATCTTCATGATTTGAGTTTCCCCTCGTTTTGAGTTTATCTTGGAGTTCCCCGAGCATTCATTTGACCCTTTTTCTTGGGCGGAGTTTTGGACACCACTGTGGTATTTTGGCGATATCTTTGCGCACAGGCGTCGGATTAAGGCGTGCCAATAGTCGTTTTGGATCTACACATCGCAAGGAATGTCCTAGAATTTTTCTGGAATTTTTGGAGGTAGGCCCGAAGGTGAAAATCCCACGTTTTCTGGGAGGAGTTGTACAGATTTTTGTTCTTGGGGATTTCGGGATGGTTATCTTGTTGATTTTGTAACTCGGCCTACAGGTATCGGATTTGGGCGTACGAGTACTCATTTCAATCGTCTCAACGGGAGGATCGCAACGGCAATTTTTCAGGAATTTTTGCTCTCCATCTCGCAGGTAAAAACAGGGCATCTTTGGACTGTTAGCACTGGGACAGCATGTTTTTGAGTTTAATTGTATGTTTTGGGGTAATTCTTGTACAGTGATCGCGGCGGTTTAGTTGTTTGGGCGAGAGCACTTTTTGGACTTGGAATTAGCGATCGAGGTGGGTGGTTGCTATATCCCTCATTTTTCTGACATACCCACTAGGAATATTACAGAAATCTTTTGGAGCATTATGATCGTTAAATTGCTATTCTTATGAGCCTATCATGTGAGACATATCGTGTCGGGAATGCTTTTAGAAAACTGCTATGTTGGAATCATGATTGTATTTGAAACTTAAACATGTTGGCATGGATTTAATAGTAGTACATAATCTTACATGTGGTAGTTAGTGGCATGTTTTGGACAATGTGTAATATCTTGTTGGTAGGTACTAACTACTTGGGGCCTTTTGGACATGTATAGGCGGCGATCGCGGATTTTGGGCGATTGACCGGATGTTCATTGTGCATCAGATTGGGGATCGGTATTCTTTTAGTGGAGGGGTGTGTTCCACTAGGGGCTTTATAGTTGTGATCCAGTCCTACTTTTGATACTTATCACACCGGCGCAGTTATTGCCCGGTGATGCTTTCCTCGAGTGGGTCGCTCCCATCGAGTTCCCCTCCGGAGGCCGGGGTCAGACAGTTGTTGACAGTTTTGCTATCACATCGGCGCGGCTTATTTGCCCGATAATGAGGGCGGCAGCAGGAGTTTTGCTATCACATCGGCGCGGCTTATTTGCCCGATGATGAGGGCGGCAGCAGGAGTTTTGCTATCACATCGGCGCGGCTTACTTGCCCGATGATGAGGGCGGTAAAGATTGGGTTCATCTGGGATGGTTGGTTACTGTTGCATACGGTTGTTCCAGTCTAGGACTGCATTTTTAGAGGTATAGTAGTGGTAGTTTTTCCTTTACAGTAGTCTTATTACTTACCACTCTTCTTCCCCTTTTTGCCTCTGGTAGACCTAGTGGGTACGTCAGGGCGTGAGGCTTTACCCACTAGGGGAGGCTATTGGTTCACTAGTAGTTCTCACCCCTATTCTTCTTTTTCTTTTCTTCTCCTTTGTTTTGCATAGCCTTCTACGGGTGCTGCTGTACATACAGCGGCGGGTCGAGAAGAGAGGACGGCTGAGTAGCTAGACAGTGGGCCTGTCAGTGAGTTAGCTAGACTTATACCTTTTATGTATCCTATCTCAGACGGTTGTACTTTTACTTTTTGGGGTCTGGCTTTAGCCAGCTGGTCGTATATTTGTGGTGAGCTGGGTGAGAGACTTGTACTTTATTTTATAGTCATTTTGTATTTTTACTTCCAGTTCAGTCTGAGATGTAGTATTTTCAGTTCAGCTCTGTTTTATTGCTCTATTATTGTATCTGATTGATTTGAGCAGGTTACCGGCGATTCGTGTACGCGGAAAATTTCGTATGCACAGCGGATCTGTAGACGAGCCCGAGTTCTGGTTTACACTCGGGGCATGACAGCTTATGCAGCAAATTCAGCTGCATAAGCAGCTGAATCCTGCTGCTGCTGCAGCTTGCAGTAGCAGCAGCCCCCTCAGCTGCCTTAGGCAGCTGCAAGTGCAGCTGCCGATGCAGCTGCCAATGCTGGTGGCTCAACCAGCTGCCAATGCTGGTGGCTCAACCAGCTGCCAGCAGTTGCTTGAGCAGCAGCCAGCAGCTGCTTAAGCACCAGCTGCTTGAGCAGCTGCTGGCTTAGCTTGAGCAGCAGCTGCTACTTGCAGACTGCTGCTGCAGCTAGTTGATTTATAAAAAGAAAAAAAAAAAAGAAAAAAATATACTTGCTCGATACTATATTTTGTTTTTTTATCAAAAGACTCAATCAAGCTTCGTCTTTTATGGCCAATTTCTAAAAATTGGAGAAAATTAACAATTTGAAGCAACATAGTGTTCACAATCTGATTCTTTTGCTACAACACTTGATTCAGACTCAATGATGAGCCCCTGCTCCTCCTCCTTGGGTCCGTTAGGTAATCGAGTCATCGTCGGTGCAACTAGTAAACTAGAGCAACTCTTTTTTTTTCTTTTTTCTTTTTTTTTTTCTCTTTTTTTTTTTTTTTTTTTTTTTCCTTTGGGTGACTAATGTGAAAATTATAAAAAAAAAACTATTATACTCTAGCTTAAGCTATTAGAGAATGATATTCTTAATATTTCAGTACTTCAAAAATTTAAACTATTAGAAAATAATTTTTAATATTTCAATACTCTCATAGGCTCAAAACGTGAACTTGAATTAAGTAGGAAGATATTAATTATGCTAGGAGTCTGACAGGACTCGAACTCAGGACCATCTGTTTTAATACCATATGAAATTATATGAAACAATCATTATACTCTAAAAACTTAAGCTATTAGAGAACGGTACTTTTAATATTTCAACAACTAGATCACCCCGACGGAATCGATATGACGCATAGGACCTTGAGAAGGCGTGACACTCCTGTCCCTTAACTTAATTAAGGGAAACAGACAAAGAACTATTAGTAGATCATGCAATATCCATCTTGATAGAAAATTATCTATATGTCAAGATGTCTATGACAGGCCTAATAGTTTAGTTAGGTGGCAACCTGCTATTAGATGGTGGTCCTGTTCACGGGGTCAAATCAATACGTTCTCAAAAAAAAATTGGAATATTAATTTTATCGATCTCGTATGTATTATATCAAATTCCATCAATCAAATCACTTTTTTAAAAAATAGGATACATCTAAGTCGAACAAGTAAGAGATCTATTCATTAATAAGAAAAAAAAAAAAACGTGAACGGTGATAGTATTGATGATAAAATAGAATTCTGGTTCACAAACAGTGATTCGATTGATGATAAAGCGCGAAATTTTTGATTCAGTTCTCCAACTTAACGTAAAAAAAAAGTTGATCAAATTCTATTGAGCCTGACTCATAATGATCATTTATCAAAAAATGACTCTGGTTGTCAATTGATTAAACAACGGGGATCAATTTACTTACGATATATTTGGTTGACAGTTATAAAAAACATCGATACGTAGTTGACATTCATAAAAAGCATCTAATGAATTTTCGAGCCTTGTCCCCCTCCTACGTGTTGAGCCCTCCTCTGCTTCCCATCCCTAGCCGCCCCAAAAATTCAAACACTAGCTCGACTGTGAACTCTCCTACCTCCAAAGTTGATGATGATGAGAGGAC
>CM055072.1:36759633-36796915 GCA_029204045.2 Tillandsia leiboldiana | reverse complement strand
TGGATTGAGCAGCAGAGAGAGGCGCCCCTCCGACAGTTTTAGAGGCCCCGGCACCACCTGTGGTACCACTTGTGCCGACAGCGCCATCATCGAGTAGCGGGGCTCGGGGAGTGGCCCAGCCTTTGACCCTGGACGAGGAGCAGGATATCGCTGACAAACTTGTCAAGTTTTGTCAGCACGGACCGCCTAGATTCTCGGGGCGGGATATGCAGCCGTGGGAGGTTGAAACATGGCTATCAGCGATGGAGAAGATTTTCAGGGATTTCTTCGTCGACCCGAGGTATAGAGTTCATATGGCGGTACACTGCCTAGATGGAGATGCAGATATTTGGTGGCATCGGGTGGAGCCACGGGAGTTTCAGATTTCTCGACAGTTACCCTGGTCTGAGTTTCGGCGTATGATATTGGATACCTATTTTTCGACCAGCGTGAAGAGGAAACTGGAGGATGATTTGAAGAACCTTCAGCAGGGCGATCGGCCGGTTCAGGATTACCATCAGGAGTTCATGCAGTTGCTTAACTGCGTGCCCTATGTCGCCCGTGATGGGCCACATCAGGTCGAGTTATTCGAGGCAGGCCTCCGCAGCGAGATTTATACCCTAGTGCATGCACAGCGACTCCTGACCCTTGAGAAGGCCGTCGAGCATGCCGAATGGGTGGAGAGAGGCGACACGGTGGTGGCGAGGCGAGGCGGGATGGTCGCACAGAGTTCCGTTAGGAAACGACCAGTACCCGAGGACGAGGGACAGGCTAGTTCGTGGAGACCGCCGCGGCCTCAGTTATCTAGCCGTGGGCGTGCGGAGCAGCGAGAGCCTAGTGGATCCCAGAGGCCATCGCAGCAGCCGCCGGAGTCTCAGCATCATACACAGAGACAGCATCAGCCGGGACAGCCACGGCTTCGCGACAGAGACAGATGTATATTCTGCGGGGGACCTCATTTGTCGCACACCTGTGATCAGAGGTGGGCTCGTTGTTACAAGTGTGGACAGCCAGGCCACATTCGAGCTTCGTGCCTCTTTTCGACTTCAGCGGCACCTTCATCAGCATCGGCTCCTTTTCCGCCTCAGCAGCAGTTGTCAGTTCAGCGGCTTTATGCTCCAGCGAGCGGATCACCTTCTTTTTATCCGGCGGGTCACCGGCCGTCGGCTCAGAGCGGTCGGGTCTACGCCGCTCAGGTAGAGGACTTTACAGCAGCCGACCTTGTGGTGATAGGTATTATTTTATTTTATTTACCGGCATTGGTTTTGCATTGTATTGCACTTGAGCATCCTAGTCATTTGTTAGGAGTGCATGTACTTCTTTGCATGGGTTAGGGGTAGGACGGTTACCCGGTGTTCGGGAGGTTCATATTCCCGATCTTTGACACGTGGGGGAGTGTTGTTGGTCCTGCCTGGTGCAGTTGAGTCCTCGATAGTACCAGTAGACCTGATGGTCTTAACCTAGTTATGGGACTTGGTTTTGGTACTTAGGACGGTTTGGTTGGCTCGGTTTTCTTCTTTTCGCGGCGGTTGATTGTGCCGCGAGGACAGTCCTCTTAGGAGGGGCTAGGCCAGGAGTAGATGGTGTGCCGGGGTTACTTGGGGGTCTATCTCTGCCTCTTTTGTTTCGACTTCGCGTGCGGGACGGTGGGTTCCGCCGTGGGTGCGCAGCCTTTTTGGCTAGCGTGGTTGTAGGGTACCCCGGGAGTGCGGAGGTACTCGGGTTGAGCCTTTATGCCTTTGGACTTGGTGGTTGGATTATCGGGGGCATAGGTGGAGCGGATGTTTTGCCGGTGTGAACTACTTGGTAGCTCTAGCGGTTAGCCAGCTATACTTGGTTGAGGTGGTACGGTTTTCTGGAGTGCCCGCCTCTATTTTGTTCTAGTTAGAGACCCGAGGATTGCATCGTGTCTCTGGAGGAGGTATTTGACAGCCTTGGGAGATTGAGTGGTGGATGATTGGATATTTACCCCCTCTACTTGGTTGAGGTTCCGGATTGAGGAATGACTCTAGTTTCGAGGACGAAACTTTCTTTTAGTGGGGGAGGATGTGAGACCTAAATTTCCGCAAGAGGATTATTGTTGGATCAAAGGAGCTTCTGCAGTGTGTTTGGCAGCTTTGGAGGCCTTTACTGTGTATTGGAGGTGTTTGTGCACAAATTGGACACAGGTGTTGGACTCTGGGATTAAATGGATCACGAGGGTAATCGGATGACCCCGTCGGATGTTTAGAAGGGGTTGCGCGTGAAACGGACTTTAGAAATAGACTCAGTGGAAAATTTGGGTTAAAAACACTTGTTTGGATGCATTCGGCAAATTTTGGAATGAGAATTTGGCAAATCGGACACCGATTTGGACTCAGCGTGCGAAAACGGTGAAAATAGACTATTTATTGGTATTTTTCGGAGCTACACCGGATGCCGCGCACAGGTTTTCGAGGCAAGGAGGGGCACTGTTCCGGTGGTTGGGGCAGCGCCGGCGACGGCGGAGGGCGGCGGCGCGGGCTCGGGCAGGCGCAGGAGCGGCGGCGGGCAGGCGCGGGCAGTGCGCAGTGAGCGGGCAGGCGCGAGGGCGCGCGGGCAGGTGCACGGTCCACCGGCCGGCGTGCACCAGAGGGCTGGACACGTGGCAGCTGGCGGTAGGCTGGTGCAGTGGGCCGGGTCCACGGAGCAGGAGTCGCTGGCCTCGGGGCGTGTGTGTGCAGAGGGCGCAGGCGCACACGTGGGCTGCGTTGACGCGGTTTCCCGCCATCGGGCGCGCCACGCGTCGGCTCCGTATTGTGCCACGCGCCGTGCGCTGGGAGGTCGGCGCAGCTGTTGGCTGTTCGCGGGGCAACGTGGAGGCCCAGGAGGGATTCGGCCCGCACAGTGTTGGGCTGGCCCAACACTGTAGCGGCCCGAAAAGTCCGGCGCCCGGAAGTGGGGACATATGCGTCATTTCTAATTTGTTTGTTCCAGCTTATATATAGGCCGAGAACATCAGCTGAGAACTCTTTTCCTGCTCCTTTTCTCATAGTGTGGCCTTCACAAGAATTCCTCTCCCAGAGCTGGTTCCATCTGCAGATTCCCAGATTTCTTGCGGCACGCATCCCGAGGTTTCATTTTTACGGCGCGGTGCGACGCTCGTTCGTTTGTGAACTTTCTTCGTCTCGTTTTGGTACAAGGATGCCCCCGGCTTACTCCGACCACCGTTTTCGTCGATTCTTGCGCCGTTGGCTTCTCGACAGGTAGGGCTACGATCTTCATGATTTGAGTTTCCCCTCGTTTTGAGTTATCTTGGAGTTCCCCGAGCATTCATTTGACCCTTTTTCTTGGGCGGAGTTTTGGACACCACTGTGGTATTTTGGGCGATATCTTTGCGCACAGGCGTCGGATTAAGGCGTGCCAATAGTCGTTTTGGATCTACACATCGCAAGGAATGTCCTAGAATTTTTCTGGAATTTTTGGAGGTAGGCCCGAAGGTGAAAATCCCACGTTTTCTGGGAGGAGTTGTACAGATTTTTGTTCTTGGGGATTTCGGGATGGTTATCTTGTTGATTTTGTAACTCGGCCTACAGGTATCGGATTTGGGCGTACGAGTACTCATTTCAATCGTCTCAACGGGAGGATCGCAACGGCAATTTTTCAGGAATTTTTGCTCTCCATCTCGCAGGTAAAAACAGGGCATCTTTGGACTGTTAGCACTGGGACAGCATGTTTTTGAGTTTAATTGTATGTTTTGGGGTAATTCTTGTACAGTGATCGCGGCGGTTTAGTTGTTTGGGCGAGAGCACTTTTTGGACTTGGAATTAGCGATCGAGGTGGGTGGTTGCTATATCCCTCATTTTTCTGACATACCCACTAGGAATATTACAGAAATCTTTTGGAGCATTATGATCGTTAAATTGCTATTCTTATGAGCCTATCATGTGAGACATATCGTGTCGGGAATGCTTTTAGAAAACTGCTATGTTGGAATCATGATTGTATTTGAAACTTAAACATGTTGGCATGGATTTAATAGTAGTACATAATCTACATGTGGTAGTTAGTGGCATGTTTTGGACAATGTGTAATATCTTGTGGTAGGTACTAACTACTTGGGGCCTTTTGGACATGTATAGGCGGCGATCGCGGATTTTGGGCGATTGACCGGATGTTCATTGTGCATCAGATTGGGGATCGGTATTCTTTTAGTGGAGGGGTGTGTTCCACTAGGGGCTTTATAGTTGTGATCCAGTCCTACTTTTGATACTTATCACACCGGCGCAGTTATTGCCCGGTGATGCTTTCCTCGAGTGGGTCGCTCCCATCGAGTTCCCCTCCGGAGGCCGGGGTCAGACAGTTGTTGACAGTTTTGCTATCACATCGGCGCGGCTTATTTGCCCGATAATGAGGGCGGCAGCAGGAGTTTTGCTATCACATCGGCGCGGCTTATTTGCCCGATGATGAGGGCGGCAGCAGGAGTTTTGCTATCACATCGGCGCGGCTTACTTGCCCGATGATGAGGGCGGTAAAGATTGGGTTTCATCTGGGATGGTTGGTTACTGTTGCAATACGGTTGTTCCAGTCTAGGACTGCATTTTTAGAGGTATAGTAGTGGTAGTTTTTCCTTTACAGTAGTCTTATTACTTACCACTCTTCTTCCCCTTTTTGCCTCTGGTAGACCTAGTGGGTACGTCAGGGCGTGAGGCTTTACCCACTAGGGGAGGCTATTGGTTCACTAGTAGTTCTCACCCCTATTCTTCTTTTTCTTTTCTTCTCCTTTGTTTTGCATAGCCTTCTACGGGTGCTGCTGTACATACAGCGGCGGGTCGAGAAGAGAGGACGGCTGAGTAGCTAGACAGTGGGCCTGTCAGTGAGTTAGCTAGACTTATACCTTTTATGTATCCTATCTCAGACGGTTGTACTTTTACTTTTTGGGGTCTGGCTTTAGCCAGCTGGTCGTATATTTGTGGTGAGCTGGGTGAGAGACTTGTACTTTATTTTATAGTCATTTTGTATTTTTACTTCCAGTTCAGTCTGAGATGTAGTATTTTCAGTTCAGCTCTGTTTTATTGCTCTATTATTGTATCTGATTGATTTGAGCAGGTTACCGGCGATTCGTGTACGCGGAAAATTTCGTATGCACAGCGGATCTGTAGACGAGCCCGAGTTCTGGTTTACACTCGGGGCATGACAGCTTATGCAGCAAATTCAGCTGCATAAGCAGCTGAATCCTGCTGCTGCTGCAGCTTGCAGTAGCAGCAGCCCCCTCAGCTGCCTTAGGCAGCTGCAAGTGCAGCTGCCGATGCAGCTGCCAATGCTGGTGGCTCAACCAGCTGCCAATGCTGGTGGCTCAACCAGCTGCCAGCAGTTGCTTGAGCAGCAGCCAGCAGCTGCTTAAGCACCAGCTGCTTGAGCAGCTGCTGGCTTAGCTTGAGCAGCAGCTGCTACTGCAGACTGCTGCTGCAGCTAGTTGAGTTATAAAAAGAAAAAAAAAAAAGAAAAAATATACTTGCTCGATACTATATTTTGTTTTTTTATCAAAAGACTCAATCAAGCTTCGTCTTTTATGGCCAATTTCTAAAAATTGGAGAAAATTAACAATTTGAAGCAACATAGTGTTCACAATCTGATTCTTTTGCTACAACACTTGATTCAGACTCAATGATGAGCCCCTGCTCCTCCTCCTTGGGTCCGTTAGGTAATCGAGTCATCGTCGGTGCAACTAGTAAACTAGAGCAACTCTTTTTTTTTCTTTTTTCTTTTTTTTTTTCTCTTTTTTTTTTTTTTTTTTTTTTTTCCTTTGGGTGACTAATGTGAAATTATAAAAAAAAACTATTATACTCTAGCTTAAGCTATTAGAGAATGATATTCTTAATATTTCAGTACTTCAAAAATTTAAACTATTAGAAAATAATTTTTAATATTTCAATACTCTCATAGGCTCAAAACGTGAACTTGAATTAAGTAGGAAGATATTAATTATGCTAGGAGTCTGACAGGACTCGAACTCAGGACCATCTGTTTTAATACCATATGAAATTATATGAAACAATCATTATACTCTAAAAACTTAAGCTATTAGAGAACGGTACTTTTAATATTTCAACAACTAGATCACCCCGACGGAATCGATATGACGCATAGGACCTTGAGAAGCGTGACACTCCTGTCCCTTAACTTAATTAAGGGAAACAGACAAAGAACTATTATGTAGATCATGCAATATCCATCTTGATAGAAAATTATCTATATGTCAAGATGTCTATGACAAGGCCTAATAGTTTAGTTAGGTGGCAACATGCTATTAGATGGTGGTCCTGTTCACGGGTCAAATCAATACGTTCTCAAAAAAAAATTGAATATTAATTTTATCGATCTCGTATGTATTATATCAAATTCCATCAATCAAATCACTTTTTTAAAAAATAGGATACATCTAAGTCGAACAAGTAAAGAGATCTATTCATTAATAAGAAAAAAAAAAAAACGTGAACGGTGATAGTATTGATGATAAAATAGAATTCTGGTTCACAAACAGTGATTCGATTGATGATAAAGCGCGAAATTTTTTGATTCAGTTCTCCAACTTAACGATAAAAAAAAAATTTATCAAATTCTATTGAGCCTGACTCATAATGATCATTTATCAAAAAATGACTCTGGTTGTCAATTGATTAAACAACGGGGATCAATTTACTTACGATATATTTGGTTGACATTTATAAAAAACATCGATACTTAGTTGACATTCATAAAAAGCATCTAATGAATTTTCGAGCCTTGTCCCCTCCTAACGTGTGAGCCCCTCCTCCTGCTTCCCCATCCCTAGCCGCCCCAAAAATTCAAACCCTAGCTCGACTGTGAACCTCTCCTACCTCCAAAGTTGATGATGATGAGAGGACTAAAAAAAAAGACATGAGTAGAAAAGGGAGGAGGTAATGAGTACGGCGTTGCGGCGGTGGAGGTTTTGATTAAGCTATGCAAAAATGTCTCGTGGAAGAAAAAATCTCTTATGAAGAGAGCTCGTCATGAAAGATTGCGAGGGAGGAGAGACGGAGCAGATAAAGTGGGGAAGAGGGGTTAGAGAGGAATAGGATGGTTTTTTTTTCTTTTCTTTTTTTGTGCTTTAAATTTGGTTGGGTTTTTTTTTTTTTTTTTTTTTTTTTTTTTTTTTTTTTTTTTTTTTTTTCTCTTTTTTTGGGTGATTTAGGTTTAGTTTGTGATGAGTGTTTTTTTTTTCTTCTTCTTCGGAATTGGTTAGGTTTTTAATTTTTTTTTTTTATTTTGGGTTAAAAAAATTGTGATGAAAAAATAGTTCAGTAAATTCGTCTGGATTTTTTTTCTATTTTTGGGTCTTAAAAGACTTTAGATGAGAATAAAATATTTTTAGAAAGGAAAATGCTACTTGCACACCCCATTTGGGGGTGTACATCGCACACCTCACCCATCCAATGGGTGGGGTGTGATGAGGGGTCACTTCACAATTTGTGAAGTGACCCCCCCACCCTTAGATGGGTGGGTGTAAGATGTACACCCCCTTTGGGGGTGTACATGTAGCGTTGCTCTTTTAGAAAAGTGTTGTTTAAGATGAAACAATTTTTTTGTAACCGGGTTGAGGGGTGAAGTCGGTGGGGGTAGGTTGGGTAGAGACAGCCTTCTTTTCTTTCTTTTTTTTTTTGAATGGGACTTTATATATGGGTTTTGGTGGATTATTTTTATGAGGTTTGAAATATAAATAGAATAGGTATACAAAAGTGTTTTAAAAATATATTGTTATAATTTAATTTTATTGTAGGATATTTAATATTTAATTATTTTTAGAATGAAAATATTTGTGCACTCGTGTGTATATATATATATATATATATATATATATATATATATATATATATATATATATATATATATATATATATAGGGATAATTGCCTTGTACCCCTGAAATATGAAAAAATATCTGATTTACCCCTCTTATTTTTTTCTTTCTAATATACTCTTCATGCGTTCCACCGTTATTAAAAATACCCCTACCGTTTTCCTTTGTTAAGTTAACTAGGGTTAAACTAGAGTTAAATAATAATCGGAGTTGAAAACTATCAGATATACCTATTTTGCCCGGGTTTAGGGTTTAGGGTTTAGGGATTAGAATTTTTTAGGGTTTTAGGGTTTAGGGTTTAGGGTTTTTTAGGATTTTAGGGTTTAGGGTTTAGGGTTTTAGGGTTTAGGGTTTAGGGTTTTTTAGGGTTTTAGGGTTTAGGGTTTAGGGTTTTAGGATTTAGGGTTTAGGGTTTAGGGTTTTAGGATTTAGGGGTTTAGGGTTTTAGGGTTTAGGGTATATTTGAAAGGGCAAAATAGTAATTACACACAGATAACGGCAGTTCCAAACGGTACACTAACCGAGTTTAACTTCAGGGGTATTTTGGAAAGAAGTTGGAACGTAAGAATGATAGTTTTAATATTAGCCTTCTAAGAGGGGTAAATCTGAAAACAGGAAAATTTTTAAGGGTATGTAAAAAATTACCCCATATATATATATATATATATATATAGAGAGAAAGAGAGAGAGAGAGAGAGAGAGAGAGAGAGAGATAGAGAGAGAGAGAGAGAGAGAGAGACGTACAAGTATAATTATATTTATGAATTTTTTATTATTAGATTTGTATTGAGATCTTTGTATTTTTTTTTCTCTCTCTTTACTTAACTTTATAATAACACAAATCTCAATACAAATTCAATGGTAGAGCTTATATACTTTTAAAAGCATAAGTCTAATTATATTTGCAAATTTTTTATTATTAAATTTGTATTGAGATTTGTATTGTTGTACTTTTTTCTTTCTTTAGTTAACTTTATAATAGTATAAATCTCAATACAAATTCAATAATAAAAAATTTACAAATATTGTTGGACTTAAAAATATATAAGCTCTACTTAGTCTCTCTCTCTATCTCTCTCTCTCTCTCTCTCTCTCTGTATATATATATATATATATATATATATATATATATATATATATATATATATATAGAGGAATGATGGCGCCTTAAAATTTTCTTTTAATCTTTTCATGATATAGCTTGCAACACTCAAACAATTTTCAATTTAAATCTGAAGCCTAAAGCTTCAGGTTAAGTATACAGATTACTAATACAAACAGACGCTACAGCTTAGTCAAATAGACAGAACGTATAGAAACAATTAAACATACATTCTTCTTTATTTTGGTGAACAAAATGAAATTTCAAATTCCACCTCTTCCTATACTAACTATCACATCCAAACATATCAAGCACATCAAATACACACATATACTTCATTAAACACATCAAGCATATCAAATACACACCTGTACTTCAGCAGTTTCAACTATATTATAAAATACAAAAACATCGATCACTAATTCTAGAGATAATATTATAAAAATCTGCTCTTTCAAATTTGAACGGGTTCGATCAATAAGGAGATGATACTATCCTTTGTTTCTCCCTCTGGTGATGCATACCCGTCTCCATGCACGTAAAAGCAGCGCGCTATCGAGAGCAACCTCATAGCGACGGCTGTGAAGTATTTGTTGAAAGCCGAGTCGGCTCGGCGCGCTCCGTTCATTTTTTTCCAACAGTTGTTGATCAGTTCTTTTATGTGTTCGCGGGCCGCAGCCTCCGTGATGCCTTCATGGTGCATACAGCAGTGGATCGATTTCGCGACATCGCCTCGCTGCTGCTCAGACTGAATCGATAAAAAATAGAACAGTTATTTAGCATTAATGTTGTGTAAATTAACTGTATATCTTCGAGCTGATCGATGTACTTAACCTACTTTGGATGTACCGAGATCATTGTAGAGTCGACTAATCATCGACGACCACCGCAAGATTTCCGGATAATCCTGGAAGAGATCTAAATCTTGCTGAGTCACATCTGGGCCAAGACAATAAGCATAAGATAAAACAATATGGCCACCTATAGATATCCATCCATTTTGCAAGTACTCCTCCAATGTTGGTATGTAACCTTTGTTGTACCACTTTGCTTCCACCAAATATGCTTTGCATTGATCCGTCCACTGTGTCAATTAACCATATACACCATTTTAATTTGTTAGAGGATTTTTTATGAAAATAATTTATTTTCATACGATCGAGTTGTTGAAAAATGATGCAAATACTTTATGATGTTAGTGGTCCTATTATTATGCATGTAGTGGATGAATGTAGTGCTAGTAGTGGACCAATTTAGTTAGAAGTTGATTAAGTCATGGAGTGATGGCTTAATTTGTGTAAGTAGTGGGCTATGTAGTGGAGTTCATGCTAACTAGTTTTTAGGAGCACATGTGTAGTGGGTGTAGTGGAGAACATGTGTTGAGTTAGGTTTTCTTAAGCTTTAAGTTTTCTTCTTCTATTTAAATCCTTTGATTGTAAGCTTGTGGAATATACAACAAAAGAAAAAAAGGTGTTTCTTCCACTTCATTTGCTGTAGCAAATTTTATGTGTGAATTTTTACTTTAGAGAGCTTCTTCACCCTACAATTGGTATCAGAGCCCCGTTGTGATCAAGACTGGGCGTTGTGGTATTCAAGCAAGAAGCAGTCGGAAAGGTCGTCGTACAAAGAGAGGTATATTCTCATTACATTTGTTTCCATGATGAGTAACTCAAGTGCACTTAATCTCTCTCAATCCTTGGTTCCAATTTTTAATGGAGAAAATTATGAATTTTGGAGCATCAAAATGCGAACTTTTTTTATTTCACAAGATCTTTGGGATCTAGTTGAGTATGGTTATGCAGAAGCAGAAAGTTCAAAAAGTACAGATAAGACAGCAGATCAAAAAGAGCTCCGCAAAAAGGATGCCAAGGCGTTGCTTGTGTTGCAGCAGGCAGTGCACGACACTATTTTTCCTCGAATTGCAAATGCCACCAAATCAAATGAAGCTTGGACTATCTTGAAGCAAGAATATCAAGGAAATGACCGAGTTCGAACGGTAAAGCTACAAACTCTCCAAAAAGAATTTGAAAATCTCTACATGAAAAATACTGAAGGTATGCAAGAATACTTTTCTCG
Organism: Tillandsia leiboldiana; assembly: GCA_029204045.2. Taxonomy (NCBI): domain Eukaryota; kingdom Viridiplantae; phylum Streptophyta; class Magnoliopsida; order Poales; family Bromeliaceae; genus Tillandsia; species Tillandsia leiboldiana. The sequence goes on along the minus strand of CM055072.1, from coordinate 36,785,919 downwards.
AGTTGCCATCATTATTAATCAGATGAAATGTCTTGGTGATGATATTTCTGAGAAGAAAGTGGTCGAAAAAGTTTTGAGAAGTCTTCCTCCTAAATTTGATCATATTGTCGCCGCCATAGAGGAATCAAAGGACTTATCAAATTATTCATTTAATGAATTAATTGGTTCTCTTTTAGCTCATGAACAGCGACTAAACAGATCAATCGAGAAAAGTGCAGAAAATGCATTTGACTCAAGAGTTGAGAATTCGAAGTCAAGAGGCGACCAAAAATATGCAGGAAGAGGCCGTGGAAGAAGTGGCTTTCGCGGTCGTGGAAGAGGCCGAGGCTATAGTAGAGGAAGATTCGATACAAACTATCAACAAGATGACAACGAGAAAAGCAACCAAAGCCAAGGCTATAAAAGTAAGCAATGTCATTTTTGTAAGAAATATGGTCATATAGAATCTTATTGTTGGGCTAAAGCAAAACAACAAGCCAACTATGCAGAAAAGAAAGAAGAGGAAGCTAAACTATTTCTTACATGTCTGAATTCTAATGTTAGTAGTGCTGATTTGTGGATTTTGGATAGTGGATGTAGCAACCATATGTCGGGATTTAAGAACCTTTTTCGTCACGTTGATGAATCCGTAAAATTGCAAGTTCGGCTCGGAGATGATAAGATTCTACAAATTGAAGGAAAAGGGACAGTTGCTATAAAAACTAAGTCAGGTATGGAAAAGCTTATCAACGATGTTTATTATGTACCTTCATTGGCTCATAACTTACTAAGTGTTGGACAACTGATTGAAAGAGGATATCATGTTAAGTTTCATGATAATTTTTGTGAGATTAGTCATGAAAAATCTGAAATGCCTTTGATTAAGATTCATATGGCTGAAAATAAGATGTTTGTACTTGACATTTCATGTATTGATGAGCATGCTTTGGTTGCTAATACTAAAAATGAATCATGGCTTTGGCATTTGCGTTATGGTCATTTACATTTTAATGGATTGAAATTGTTGAGTCAAAAAAAAATGGTGTTTGGCTTACCGGGAATAGATTGTATGGATGGAGTTTGTGAAGGGTGTGTTTATGGCAAGCAACACCGAATTTCCTTTCCCATTGGAAAATCTTGGAGAGCTTCAAGACCTCTACAGTTGATACATGCCGACATTTGTGGTCCAATGCAAACTCTTTCTCTTAACAAAAGTAAGTACTTTTTGTTGTTTACTGATGATTTTACCAGAATGAGTTGGGTGTACTTCATCGCACAGAAATCAGAAGCACTTGATAGATTTCAGGAGTTTAAGGCGCAAGTTGAGAACCAGAGTGGGTATTCCATTAAAATTCTCCGAACAGATCGAGGGGGAGAGTTTTTATCCGTTAATTTCTTTTCTTTTTGCAAAGAAAATGGCATTTGCAGGCAATTAACAGTGAAGTATACACCGGAGCAAAACGGAGTTGCCGAGCACAAAAATCGAACAATAGTGGAGATGGCTCGAAGTATGCTTAAAGAGAAGAAGCTTCCAAATGATTTTTGGGCTGAAGCTGTAGCAACCTCGGTGTTCCTCCTAAATCGATCTCCAACCAAGGCGGTACGTAATATGACACCTTTTGAAGCTTGGTGTGGAAGAAAGCCCGAGGTGAGCTATTTTAGAATTTTTGGTTCTATTGCCTATCCATTTGTTCACACCGAAAATCGTAAAAAATTGGATGACAAAAGTGAAAAATGTATCTTTATTGGCTATAGTAATGAATCAAAAGGCTATCGACTATACAATCCGATAACAAAGAAACTACTTATAAGCCGAGATGTTATTTTTGATGAAGAAAGTTTTTGGGATTGGAATGAAAGTGCGCATGTACCGTTACCAATTGATGAAAGAAAGTCACTCGCACTTCCAAATGAAGAAGTAGAAGCTTCGCAAGCCACTCCAAAAGGCCAAAGGAAAGAAACTATGGAAAAATCGACTTCATCATTGTCGGATTCAGAAACCCCTCCTTTAAAGGTAAAGTCCTTGAAAGAAATTTATGAAACTTGCAAATTTGCTCTTATGGTTGCAGAGCCCGTATGTTTTGAAGAAGCTTATGAAAAAAGGGAATGGAAGAACGCAATGCATGAAGAGATTGCAGCTATTGAAAAGAACAGAACTTGGGAGCTTGTTGACATGCCAAAAGAAAAAGAAGCAATTGGTGTAAAATGGGTTTATTGGGTGAAGCATGGTGCTGACGGAAAGGTTCAAAAATACAAAGCGCGGCTTGTAGCCAAAGGATATGTTCAAAAACCTGGTATTGATTTTCTTGAAACTTTTTCACCTGTTGCTCGTTTAGAAACTGTTCGAATTATTTTAGCTTGAGCTGCTCAAATGAAATGGTCTGTTTATCAATTCGATGTTAAGTCGGCTTTTCTCAATGGAAATTTGGATGAAGATGTGTATGTAGAGCAGCCACAGGGTTTTGTCGTTAAAGGAAAAGAAGAGAAAGCCTACAAGCTCAAGAAAGCTCTTTATGGCTTGAAGCAAGCCCCTAGAGCATGGTATAGCCGCCTTGATATCCATCTCCGACAACATGATTTTCAGAGAAGCGAGAATGAACCTACGTTATATATAAAGGTGAAAGGTAAAGAGATTATCATTATTTGTGTCTATGTCGATGACATAATTTACACGGGTTCATCGGATCATCTTATTCATGATTTCAAGAATATTATGATGCATGAATTTGATATGTCAGATTTGGGACTTGTACATTATTTTCTTGGTCTTCAAGTTATGCAAACTGATAATGGTATCTTTTTGACTCAAGAAAAGTATGCACTGGACTTGCTCAAAAAATTTAAGCTGCAGAATTGTAAAGGATTTGCAACTCCTATGAATTCGAATGAAAAATTAACAAAGGATGATGGAACAGAAAGAGTTGATGCGCGAATTTTCAGAAGTATAGTTGGGGGTTTAATGTATTTGACACATTCACGTCCTGATATTATGTTTTCCGTCAGCTTAATATCCAGATTTATGCATGATCCTACAAAGCATCACCTTGGAGCTGCAAAACGAATTCTACGCTACATTCGGGAAACTATTAATTTCGGCATTTGGTACCACCCAGTTACTAATCTCAAATTGGTTGGTTTTAGTGACAGTGATTGGGCAGGTTCTCAAGATGACAGGAAAAGCACAAGCGGATGGATCTTCAATTTTGGATCATGAGCTGTTTCTTGGGCATCAAAGAAGCAAGCTACTACCGCATTGTCCTCCTCTGAAGCTGAATATATAGCAGCAACATCGGCCGCCTGTCAAGCTGTTTGGATGCAAAGAATTTTGGAGGATCTACATCATGCACAAGAACACCCAACGGAGATATATTGTGACAACCGTTCAACCATCGCAATGACGAAGAATCCGGTATTCCATGGTCGTACAAAACACATCGAAATACGCCATCACTTCATTCGGGATCTTGTCCATAATAAGCAAATTGACATGAAGAATTGTTCCACCAACGAACAAGTTGCCGATGGATTGACAAAAGCTCTCTCTCACGACAAATTTTTAAAGTTCAGAAAAGCCCTCAGTGTTACTGAATTTGCATCAAGGGGGAGTGTTGAAAAATGATGCAAATACTTTATGATGTTAGTGGTCCTATTATTATGCATGTAGTGGATGAATGTAGTGCTAGTAGTGGACCAATTTAGTTAGAAGTTGATTAAGTCATGGAGTGATGGCTTAATTTGTGTAAGTAGTGGGCTATGTAGTGGAGTTCATGCTAACTAGTTTTTAGGAGCACATGTGTAGTGGGTGTAGTGGAGAACATGTGTTGAGTTAGGTTTTCTTAAGCTTTAAGTTTTCTTCTTCTATTTAAATCCTTTGATTGTAAGCTTATGGAATATACAACAAAAGAAAAAAAGTGTTTCTTCCACTTCATTTGCTGTAGCAAATTTTATGTGTGAATTTTTACTTTAGAGAGCTTCTTCACCCTATACGAGTTCCTAATTTTTTAAGCTTTTTATATAAATCCCCTTATGACTTGTTGGGACACTGTAAATTTTTAAGTGTATTTTTTAAATTAATGGTATATACTCTTTAAATTCATCAAAATAAATTAATTCATGGAAAATACTAAGTGTACATGGTTAATTCATCTAAAATTAACCATTGGGCTCAATGTTTGCTAATATAATTTGCAATTTTGACAAAAAAAATTATATAACCATTAGAGTGCAGGCCCTTACTAGCTAGAAGTAAATTGTATATGCATATCAAATTTAAATAGCAATTAAACTGCCCTAAAGAGATAAAAATATTATATATTATTTGCGTCCATGGAGTATATTTAGATTAATTCTACAGAAAGATGTGCTCGATCCGTAGATAACTCGGAAAGAAAATTGAAAACTTAGAAAATTACACAAAAAGATTGATCATAAAATGCTAGGTATTAAGATAGTTAAATCAAACATACGAAGCAAAATAAAAGAATAAAAGAAAAATTTACCGCTCTCTTTAGATATGGAAGGATATTGAGACCTTTCTCTCTCATGACCTTATAAGCTGCATCATTTGTTGTGTTGAAGAGTGCTAAAAAACATAATCTCATATACACGGGCAATTGCTTAATATCAAGTGCATCCCATCTAGAAAAGCCACCGCAAATGTATTAGTATTTGAATTAGAAAATGCAGGCTCTATTTTTACATATATCCAGATATTTATCTTAGTTTGTAGTAATAAAATTTAGTAAAAGAGTTGGCATATGGACCTGTCTACAGCTTCTGTGAAAAGCTCGAGCTCATCGAGGGAGCCGTAAATGTCGTAGACATCATCGATTGCCGTTATGAGAGAGTTAGCCTTTGTTTGTTCTAATCTGAAGGTCGAATGCTTCGGCTCGAAACTCCAACCAACACACCATAAATAGTTCTCCACCAATCTATCTCTAATGAAGGGAAGCTTCTCCCATAATCCCATATTGGACCACCAACTGAAAGTTTCAGATATTTTTGTCCCAATTAGAAAGAAGCTATATTCATATCTATTAAATATATATGTCAGAGTTAGATTGGTTTGATTATTTAAGTTGTTAAAGTTGAAATAAACCCTTTTAATTTAGTATAAATTAAGTTTTCGAGGGTTAGATCAAGTTATAGATCTTAATTACAAGTATATATGCATGTTGAATATAAATACATGTCCGTACCTTGACACTTCCTTGAGCTCTCTCTTGTACGTGTTTTGAACTACATTGAAGTCCAACTTTGCAAACTCGAGAAGAAGAGGCCTCATCTTCTCTTCTTTATCGTACGCGTCAATGAACCATCTCGTGTGCAATCTCTCCATGCGCCATTGTAGCGGTTTCTCCAATGCACGGACCACATAATCTCTTAACTTTTGGTTATCATGTGATGAATTTGATAAGAAATCATTGAGATGCCGAATTGTAAAATTCTGAGCCTCAATCAATGCATCTTCTCCTTCCACTGCGAGATAAGAAGCCTCGTACAAACTCAACAAACTATTAATTTGATCGCTCAAGTTGGATTTGAAGCTGCCTTTCTCATCTTTGAACCGATCAAAAATTTCTGCAACTCGGGTATAATGCGTTAATTAATAAACACTCACGTTTGTAGCGCACGTACTGATGACATTTCTATGTTCAACAATCAAGAAAATAAATAAAGGATTAATTAACAATTAGGAGCCGAATTAATTATTACCTTGTGAAACTAAAAATCCATATCCTCTAAGAAGCCTAAATAAGAGTGCGATTACGTAGGCATTATCGTTCATCTCCATGCATATGAAATCTAATTTTTTGAATATAGAATCCAGTGCTTGCTTTATCTCCTTCTCAAAATGATAAGCAACTCCGAGCTGTTGCAATGCATCAATGAGCTCAAGCTTATCAACAACTTCTGTTTCCTCACTAATCATACACCCCACTTCCTCCTTCAACTTGTCCACTCTCTTTGCGTCACTCTCCTGCATTACAAATAAAGTGACCCATCATTTGCAATTCTATTAAAATAGTTATACAAAACAATTTAATAAAATAATTAACGGTGGATGATATATTGTGGTTTAATGCATATGTGTTTCCACATGCAAAGTTGTAAATTATATATATATTTATTTATTTATTTATTTATTCTTAGAAAGTTTTAGTTATTATATATATATATACCTCTTTAAAATAGCATAGTTTATAAATATAACTTTTTTTAGATAACCGTTAAATTAAGTTTGATCTTATTTTCTACAAAATGTTCTATACTGCGATAAATATTTTTTTAATTATATTTAAAATTATTTATCAATTTTAATATTTTAATTTTAATACAGCTAACGAAGACGGTTGTTGAATCGAATGTCTTATCGTCAAAATCAACTTTAAAATATTCAAATCTCTGTAGTTTTTTCGACAATTTTTTAAATATTTTTTGAGAGAAAGAATTTTTTATATTAATTGGGAATGTTAGGACAGACATATGTCCTTTTCGGTAAATAAATTTTTTAGTTCTTAGAAAGTACAATCCTTTCTCTTTCTCAAGACTTTCATTTCTTTGGCAAAAAAAATTTTCTGTTCTTGCAAAAACAAAATGAGACTCTGTTTTTGCAAAAACAAAAGGAAATTGAATCCAATCCTGAAAAATCAGATTGATACGAAAAGTTATGCTTTGGAAAAGTCAGTACATAGTTGTAGACAGTGACGGACCATATGCAGACCGGGTCATAGCCTCCCTCAACTTTTAAAATGTTCACTTTAAATTTTTATATTACTATTAACTAAAAAATAAATAGTTATAGCTAAACAAATATTACAATAATGAGCTATATGAAAAGTTTTTTAATGTGTATTACTACAGATTTTTTTTAAAAAAAATTATATGCACCTGATATATCATATATTATACTCTATGATATTCATAATACTTGTATATTAAATATATAAGAAATTATAAATTTTAAGTTTATATTACTTAAGTATACAATAGTCCTAAAAACCAACAGTACAAAATAAAATATTATAGACTATAAAATATAAATGTCTAAAAATTATAATTGTTGATATATATGTATTTTGAACGGTATCAAGTATACTTAACAAATTCAATTTTAATTTTAAATTTTTATAATTGTATAGCTTTTGGTCTCTCTAGAAATTAAATTCTGACTTCGTATTTGATCGTAGGAATCAATCACATGATTTATTTTGTTTTTTTTTATTTGGTACTAAGAGTTAAAAAAAGATCTGTACACTCTATAACCCTTGGAAGAGTAGTCGATTACAATCTTCTTGGGTTGTAAGCTTAACATTTTAATGTTCAAAATTAGTATTTTTGCGTAAGCTACCTTATTATTGGTTCTCCAATTATTTTGTACCATGATATAATTCAACAAACCATTAATTGTTAGAAGAAATTTAGAAACAATATTTTTATAAATTTTAAAAGTAGTTGTAACAAGTGATGAAACAACGGAAATAAGCTCAAAATAATCAAAAAAGAAAAGTATCAAGTCTAAGTACTCCAAAAGTATTGTAATATGTACATCCCTTATATTCAAGAATGGTAGTATTTACTACTAACTCTTCTTTAATTTTAATTTTTTTTAAAAATTAGACTTGTAGGGATAATATGGCTTTTCAATTAGGCTAATTAATTGTAGGAAATACAATCCAAAGTTGATTGCAGATTTTGCGTTAATGAAGAAATAAAATTTATTACTTACTATAACATCAACACTCGTTAGTGACTGTATATATTTGTTGTGCCATAAGCTCGGTTTAAAATCTCCCGACCGGCGCATGGTGCAGACGTGGACATTTCTGCGCCGAGAAAACAAGCCGTCGGTCGGGGATCGAACGGTCGGGAGCTTCCGTCGGAGGCACCGGTCCGCAGAAGTGAGCACGATGGATGGTGCAGGTGATGGTGATGCAAGGTGGAGGGCCATTGTGACTGATTTTCTGTGATCAGCTCAATCTTAATTTCTCTATATCTATTTATTTATCAACCTCTGATCCCCTCTCTCTATATATTTATACATGGTTGCATCTCTGTGCAATCCATTTGGCACTCGTCGTAATTAGATACGCGCAACGCTACATGAGGGTGTACATCTTACACCCACTCATCTAAGGATTAAGAGGTCACTTCACAAATTGTGAAGTGATCCCTCATCACACCCCATCCATTGGATGAATGAGATGTGCGATGTACACCTCCAAATAAAATGTACAAGTAGCATTTTTCATTAGATATATACATATGCACATGTGTTTATATCCTAAATCGTGTGCCTTTATTTTCTTAAAATAATATTTAATATGTCGGCGTGACCTTTTGATGGCGTGGGCTGCAGGAGGGATATAGGCGTTACAACTATCGTGGCATTGGCGTGCGGTTGAGGCGACACATGTGGAGTGTGCTGGGGCTTTTAGACACAGTAAACAATTTTCATAAAATTAATAAAATGTGGATCCTGTAATTCTAAAAAAATTTATAATTTTAAATTTAAAATATTTAGATATTTTACAAAAAATAATTAATTTAAAATTTTAAAAAATAAAAAAAATATTAATTTTATATTTCAAAATTAAAAATTTCATAATTTCAAATTAAAAATTTAAAATTTAAAATTTAAAATTTAAAATTTAAAATTTAAAATTTAGTTTTTTTAATTTAAAATTTAAATTCTAGTTTTAAAATTTAAAATTTAAAAGTTTTAAATTTATATTTTTAAATTTTAAATTTTATGTAAAAATTTTTAATTTAAAATTTAAAATTTAAAAATTAAAAATTTAAAATTTGTTAATTTTAAAAGTAAAAGAAATAAGAAATGATAGAATTTTTTTTATTTGGTTAGAATGAATTATTATTTATTTTATTTTTAGAGCTTAATTTAATTATACTTTAAAAAATATATTTTTTTTTTTTACGCGAAAAATTATATAGAATAATATTTTTAGGGGTATAGTATAGTCAAACTTTTCATCATAATTTAATTTAATATGATGAAAAGTCTTGGAAAGTTGGGACTCACCACTTGACCTTTTGTAATTTTTATTATTTTTTAGAAAAAAAAATAGCATGTAACTCGTTTTACTACTGAGTTGATATTTAATGCCATGAAATTGCTGCTGGAGGTAGGTGGGAGCAAGTGGAGACAATGTATCTTATCCTTCCACTGCAAGATGAGAAGCCTCATACAAACTCAACAAGCTTTTAGTTTGATTGCTCAAGTAGTGGATTTGGAATTGCCCTTCTCATCTTTGAACCTATCAAAAATATCTGCAATAAGGCAATGCGTTAAAAAATATTTGTTTGTAGCACACTAGTATATGGTAAAGAGATTGGCGGTTGATATCCGAGATCCGAATTCAAAATCTAGTTGCTTCATATTTTCAGCTAAGTTTAGTTTAAAAATAAACAAAACGGATACTATCTTTCTCTCTGAAAAAAAAAAAAAGCAAAAAATGCAAAAATATATTAGGAGCCAAATTAATGATTACCTTGTGAAACTAAAAATCCATGTCCTCTAAGAAGCTTAAATAAGAGTGCGATTATGTAGACATTATCGTTCATCTCCATGCATATGAAATCTAATTTTTTAAATATAGAGCCCAGTGCTTGCTTTATCTCCTCCTCAAAATGGTAAGCAACTCCGAGCTGTTGCAACGCATCAATGAGCTCAAGCTGCTGGCTTGGCTTGAGCAGCAGCTACTGCTGCTGCAGCTAGTTGAGTTGTAAAAAAAAAAAGAAAAAAAAAAAGATACTTGCTCGATACTATATTTTGTTTTTTATCAAAGACTCAATCAAGCTTCGTCTTTTATGGCCAATTTCTAAAAATTGGAGAGAATTAACAATTTGAAGCAACATAGTGTTCACAATCTGATTCTTTTTCTACAACACTTGCTTCAGACTCAATGATGAGCCCCTGCTCCTCCTCCTCGGGTCCGTTAGGTAATCGAGTCATCGTCAGTGCAACTAGTAAACTAGAGCAACTCTTTTTTTTTTTTTTTTTTTTTTTGTTCTTTCTTTCTTTGGGTAACTAATGTGAAATTATATAAAACAACTATTATACTCTAGCTTAAGCTATTAGAGAATGATATTCTTAATATTTCTGTACTTCAAAAATTTAAACTATTAGAAAATAATTTTTAATATTTCAATACTCTCATAGGCTCAAAACGTGAACTTGAATTAAGTAGGAAGATATTAATTATGCTAGGAGTCTGACAGGACTCGAACTCATGACCATCTGTTTTAATACCATATAAAATTATATGAAATAATCATTATACTCTAAAAACTTAAGCTATTAGAGAACGGTAGCTTTAATATTTCAACAACTGGATACGGAATCGATATGACGCATAGGGCCCTGAGAAGCGTGACACTCTTGTCCCTTAACTTAATTAAGGAAAACAGACAAAGAACTATTATGTAGATCATGCAATATCCATTTTGACATTATCTATATGTCAAGATGTCTATGACAAGGCCTAATAGTTTAGTTAGGTGGCAACATGCTATTAGATGGTGGTCCTGTTCACGGGTCAAATCAATACGTTCTAAAAAAATTTGAATATTAATTTTATCGATCTCATATGTATTATATCAAATTCCATCAATCAAATCACTTTTTTAAAAAATATGATACATCTAAGTCGAACAAGTAAAGAGATCTATTCATTAATAAGAAAAAAAAAAAAACGTGAACAGTGATAGTATTGATGATAAAATAGAATTCTGGGTCATAAACAGTAATTCGATTGATGATGAGGCGCAAAAAATTTTGATTCAGTTCTCCAACTTAACGATAAAAAAAAAAATTATCAAATTCTATTGAGCCTGACTCATAATGATCATTTATCAAAAAATGACTCTGGTTGTCAATTGATTAAACAACGGGGATCAATTTACTTACGATATATTTGGTTGACATTTATAAAAAATATCGATACTTAGTTGACATTCATAAAAAGCATCTAATAAATTTTCGAGTCTCGTCCCCTCCTAACGTGTGAGCCCCTCCTCCTGCTTCCCCATCCCTAGCCGCCCCAAAAATTCAAACCCTAGCTCGATTGTGAACCTCTCCTACCTCCAAAGTTGATGATGATGAGAGGACTAAAAAAGAAGACATGAGTAGAAAAGGGCGGAGGTAATGAGGACGGTGTTGCGGTGGTGGAGGTTTTGATCAAGCTATTCAAAAATGTCTCGTTGAAGGTAAAATCTCTTATGAAGAGAGCTCGCCATGGAAGATTGCGAGGGAGGAGAGACGGAGCAGATAAAGTGGGGAAGAGGGATTAGAGAGGAATAGGATGGTTCTTTTTTTTTCTTTTTTTTTCTTTTTTTTTTCTTTTTTTTTTTTGGGCCCTTTGAATCTAATTAGGTGAGACGAACTTTTTTATTTTTATTTTTTTTGGGTGCTTTAGGTTTAGTTTGTGATGAGTTTTTTTTTCTTCTTCTTTGGGATTGGTTAGGTTTTTTTAATTTTTTTTGATTTTGGGTTAAAAAAATTATGATGAAAAAATAGTTCAGTAAATTCGTATGATATTTTTTTTATTTTTTTTTTTATTTTTGGGTCTTAAAAGATTTTAGATGAGAATAAAATATTTTTAGAAAAGTGTTGTTAAGATGAAACAATTTTTTTGTAACCGGGTTGACGGGTGAAGTTGGTGGGGGCCGGTAGGTTGGATAGAGACAGGCTTTTTTTTTTTTTTTTTTTTTTTTCCTTTCCTTTGAATGGGACTCTATATATGGGTTTTGTTGGATTATTTTTATGAATTTTGAAATATAAATAGAATAGTTATACAAAAGTTTTTTAAAAATATATTTTTATAATTTAATTTTATTCTAGGGTGTTTAATATTCAATTATTTTTATAATGCAAATATTTGTGCATATATATATATATATATATATATATATATATATATATATATATATATATATATATATATATATATATATATATATATATATAGAGAGAGAGAGAGAGAGAGAGAGAGAGAGAGAGAAAGAGAGAGAGAGAGCGCTTATATATTTTAAAAGTATAAGTATAATTATACTTATGAATTTTTTATCATTAGATTTGTGTTGAAATCTGTGCTATTATATTTTTTTTTTCTCTCTCTTTAGTTGACATTATAATAACACAAATCTCAATACAAATTCAATAGTAGAGCTTATATATTTTTAAAAGCACAAGTCTAATTATGCTTGTAAATTTTTTATCATTAAATTTGTATTGAAATTTGTATTATTGTACTTATTTTTTTTCTCTCTTTTGTTAACTTTATAATAGTATAAATCTCAATACAAATTTAATAATAAAAAATTTACAAATATTGTTGGACTTAAAAATATATAAGCTCTACTTAGTCTATATATATATATATATGAGCAACGCTACATGTACACCCCCAAAGGGGGTGTACATCTTACACCCACCCATCAAAGGGTGGGGGGGGGGGGTCACTTCACAAATTGTGAAGTGACCCCTCACCACACCCCACCCATTAGATGGGTTGGGTGTGCGATGTACACCTCCAAATAGGATGTACAAGTAGTATTTTTCTATATATATATAGAGGAATGATGGCGCCTCAAAATTTTTTTTTAATCTTTTCATGATATAGCTTGCAACACTAACAATTTTCAATTTAAATCTGAAGCCTATACAAACGGACGCTACAGCTTAGTCAAATAGACAGAACGTATAGAAATAATTAAACATACATTCTTCTTTATTTTGGTGAACAAAATGAAATTTCAAATTTCACCTCTTCCTATACTAACTATCACATCCAAACATATCAAGCACATCAAATACACACATATACTTCATTAAACACATCAAGCATATCAAATACACACATCTACTTCAGCAGTTTCAACTTATATTATAAGATACAAAAACATCACTAATTGTAGAGATAATATTATAAAAATCTGCTCCTTCAAATTTAAACGGGTTCGATCAATAAGGAGATGATCCTATCCTTTGTTTCTCCCTCTGGTGATCCATACCCGTCTCCATGCACGTAAAAGCAGCGCGCTGTCGGGAGCAACATCATAGCGACGGCTGTGAAGTATTTGCTGAAAGCCGAGTCGGCTCGGCGCGCTCCGTTCATTTTTTTCCAACAGTTATTGATCAGTTCTTTTATGTGTTCGCGGGCCGCAGCCTCCGTGACGCCTTCATGGTGCATGCAGCAGTGGATGGATTTTGCGACATCGCCTCGCTGCTGCTCGGGCTGAATCGATCAAAAATAGAACACTTATTTAACATTAATGTTGTGTAAATTAACTGTATATCTTCGAGCTGATCGATGTACTTAACCTACTTTGGATGTACCGAGATCATTGTAGAGTCGAAAAATCATCGACGACCACCGCACGATTTCCGGATAATCCTGGAAGAGATCTAAATCTTCCTGAGTCACATCTGGGCCAAGACAATAAGCATAAGATAAAGCAATATGGCCAGATATAGATATCCATCCATTTTGCAAGTACTCCTCCAATGTTGGTATGTAGCCTTTGTTGTACCACTTTGCTTCCACTAAATATGCTTTGCATAGATCCGTCCACTGTGTCAATTAACCATATATATACCATTTTAATTTGTTAGAGAATTTTTTATGAAAATAATTTATTTTCATACGAGTTCTTAATTTTTTAAGCCTTTTATATAAATCCCCTTAATTATGACTTGTTGGGGGACACTGTAAATTTTTAAATGTACTTTTTAAATTAATGGTTATACTCTTTAAATTCATCAAAATGAATTAATTCATGGAAAATACTAAGTGTACATGGTTAATTCATCTAAAATTAACCATTCGGCTCAATGTTTGCTAATATAATTTGCAATTTTGACAAAAAAAATTATATAACCATTAGAGTGCAGGCCCTTACTAGCTAGCAGTAAATTGTATATGCATATCAAATTTAAATAGCAATTAAACTGCCCTAAAGAGATAAAAATATCATATATTATTTGCGTCCATCGAGTATATTTAGATTAATTCTACAGGAAGATGTGCTCGATCCGTAGATAACTCGGAAAGAAAATTGAAAACTTAGAAAATTACACAAAAAGATTGATCATAAAATGTTAGGTATTAAGATAGTTAAATCAAACATACGAAGCAAAATAAAAGAATAAAAGAAAAATTTACCGCTCTCTTTAGATATGGAAGGATATTGAGACCTTTCTCTCTCATGACCTTATAAGCTGCATCATTTGTTGTGTTGAAGAGTGCTAAAAAACATAATCTCATATACACGGGCAATTGCTTAATATCAAGTGCATCCCATCTAGAAAAGCCACCGCAAATGTATTAGTATTTGAATTAGAAAATGCAGGCTCTATTTTTACATATATCCAGATATTTATCTTAGTTTGCAGTAATAAAATTTAGTAAAAGAGTTGGCATATGGACCTGTCTACAGCTTCTGTGAAAAGCTCGAGCTCATCGAGGGAGCCGTAAATGTCGTAGACATCATCGATTGCCGTTATGAGAGAGTTAGCCTTTGTTTGTTCTAATCTGAAGGTCGAATGCTTCGGCTCGAAACTCCAACCAACACACCATAAATAGTTCTCCACCAATCTATCTCTAATGAAGGGAAGCTTCTCCCATAATCCCATATTGGACCACCAACTGAAATTTTCAGATATTTTTGTCCCAATTAGAAAGAAGCTATATTCATATCTATTAAATATATATGTCAGAGTTAGATTGGTTTGATTATTTAAGTTGTTAAAGTTGAAATAAACCCTTTTAAATTAGTATAAATTAAGTTTTCGAGGGTTAGATCAAGTTATAGATGTTAGGATTTTCGTATATGTGGCCTAATTAATTATATTTAAATTTGAATTTTCTATAGATAAGATCAATCCTAAAAGATATAAAATTACTTGATATGGTATATTTTATCATTTTCCCATCCATTTAAATTAAATAGAATCCTAATCAGACTTTGATGGAAAGTCGATCTGGAATCTATATAAAGGGGTACTGGTCCTGCCACCTACTTGTGTGCATTCTGGTAAGATTATCCATTAAATCCACACCATACGGAAGAGTGCATGAGAAATGAGGAGAAACCAAATTACCTAGTCCGGTCGCCACTGTTTAGTATTGCAACCGAATTTCTTGCTTCCACTTAGTATTGCAACCGAATTTCCTGCTTCCGCTGTTTAATCAAGATTTTTTTCTCGATAGCGCTCTGTAAGTTATTTTATAGTTTTATTTATGATCTTGAATATTGGTATGTATTCGATTTTATTTTATACCATATAAATTCCATCAATTGGTATCAGAACCAGTTAGATAAATTTAATATTGTATGTTTTATTAAATTAAATTGAATAATAATGAATTTATTTTTTGAAACGGATTTTGGACTTTGTATCTAATTATATATAGTCAAGATTTTCTTGAAATATTGCCACGTCGTATGATTTGTTCATGGTCATCTTATTGTTGTTGATGTGCTTTATTTTTCTTCTTTAATCATCATTTTTTTTTAATTTGGATATAGTTATTTCTTGCTTCCACTTAGTATTGCAACCGAATTTCCTGCTTCCGCTGTTTAATCAAGATTTTTTTCTCGATAGCGCTCTGTAAGTTATTTTATAGTTTTATTTATGATCTTGAATATTGGTATGTATTCGATTTTATTTTATACCATATAAATTCCATCAATTGGTATCAGAACCAGTTAGATAAATTTAATATTGTATGTTTTATTAAATTAAATTGAATAATAATGAATTTATTTTTTGAAACGGATTTTGGACTTTGTATCTAATTATATATAGTCAAGATTTTCTTGAAATATTGCCACGTCGTATGATTTGTTCATGGTCATCTTATTGTTGTTGATGTGCTTTATTTTTCTTCTTTAATCATCATTTTTTTTTAATTTGGATATCGTTATTTCTTAGTTTCCCAATTTTGAAAAAGACGTCATAAGGTCACTCGATTTTGTTTATGTGTGACCTGACAGTACGACACCATTGCATCAGCATGGCTTGTCATTGTTTTAGAATTTTTGTAGTAACCGAGAATTTTAAAGAGTTAAATAAATTTCTGGATTTATTAATTGCAGAAAATAAGTAAATTAAGCCCCAAAAATATCGCTTTTTGATCGTGGTCTGATCTCAAAAATCTGAGTTCACCATTGCGACCGTCTCGTCGAAACATGAAAAATTCATATTCACTTGTCGACGATCCAACGGTCGAATCTTCCAGAAAACAGCAAAGAAATTGCGGGCCCCGCGACTTAAGTGTGAATAGTAACTCCGGTTTTCGGACCCCTCTGGATCAACGGTGGGCCAAACCACTATCTGCAAAACAAGACTAGCAGTATGAGTAGTCGATCCTAGCTAAATTCAACGTTCTGAGCGCAATGGCACTGACGGATTTCGTGTTTGGCGATCCGGGTGCATCGAAGTGCGTGCGTCGGATTACGACACATTGAGCTAAATGGCCCGAGAATTCATTTGTGCACCAAATTGAGCAAATGAACAGCCTATCTTGAAGCTCTCGACGAGCCGGATGTCGTGGCGAAGTCCATTTCGCATTTCGTCGAGTAAATTTTCTTGAAATGCGTGAAAGGTGCCGAATTATCACTTTTCCTTTAAGTTGTTGGGTGATCTTGGGCCAGAACTCTTGGGACTTGGTTCATTGGGCCTCTGCCAACTTGAGAAGCCCATGAGGGTGGTTGTGCAGAGCTCGGGCTAGGGGTGAACCGGGTTGAGGCAAAAATAAAAATCTATTGCATTGGCTTTTGGGCTTCCTCGTGGGGGGTTACACGAGTGAGTCTCTTGGGATTTTCTAACTCCCAAGAGTACTCCTCTTAAGCCTCGGAGGCTGGGGTGGCCGAGGGTGATCGCCATTGAGAGGAACCCGAGAGAGAGAGAGAGAGAGAGGGAGAGAGAGAGAGAGAGAGAGGAAGAAGAAGATGGAACCAACTTCTTCCAAATCTTGATCTGGAGATCCAGTGGAGTTCCTCTGTACCAGTGGAGTGTTGCTGGAGCTTGCCGTGGCCGCGCGTGAAGAAGGAACCAAGAACCGGCTTCTTCCTCCTTCACCAACTCCGGCCAAGGTAAGAGCACCCTAACCAATGGTTCTCAAGACCCGAGACCCTTAGCAGTAGATTCCCTGTGTCCTAAGGATGCTCCCTGCACGAGCCCGAGCCCCCATGCAGTTTGGTTGGCCGGCGGGAGCAAGGTCTCGCCGGAAACCTAACCTAGCTCAGCCTCGGAAGAACTCGGTAACCAGTGGACCAAACGGGCTCAAACTCGGGGTGCTTGGACTGTAGGTGGAAGGGACCAACTCCACCAAATTTGGTGGAGTATGGTCAACCCGGGGAATTGCAGTATGATGCCCTAGTTTTCGGGTTTTTGAGCCTCAACCGAGCTTCTTGCTCCGGCGCCGGCAGGCTTCCCCGACGCCGGCCAACTACCCAGATCACTTGCTGGGACCAAGAGGATCCCAACCATGCTTCTGCATGGCTCCCATGCAGCCCGAATGAGGGTCGGCCATGGTTGACCCGAAAGTGAACCCCAACGTCGCCGCCGGCGTTCCGGCCATCTCCGGCCGGGGAGGATGTGTCGGGAAGCTTCGTTTGGAGTAGAGGAAGCTTACATGCAAGTTAGAAGGCTTCTTATAGCCTCTGTAAAAATCCGCCATTAACGGGCTTGAGCTCCAAGATGGAGCTTTGCTCCGCCGCGCCGCCGCCGCACCCCGGGGTCCCGCCGCATGCATGGAAAGTTTCAGAGGAACATTTGGCACCTATTGGTGTTTTTGGTTGGATCCCAGAACCTCTAGTAAAGTGGTCACCATTTTTGAGGTTTGAGGCATCTTCTTCAACCTCGGGTTCCGGCTATCCGAGGGTGTAGAGTTGAATCCAAATTGCTGGGAACATTGTTAAAGCTCTATAGAGCATTTCCTTCCAAGCTGGAAGCCCCCAGGTGCTGTGGTTGCAGAGAACAAAGCTTGGGAATGTTATATGTGAATGTTTGTGAGTGATGCCCACCAAGTGCTTGACAAAATGCCTCACAGAACTTCCAAGCAGAATTTGACAAAACTTTGTATATGAAAGTTGTTTAGAATTGTCCCCTGAGCTTGATGCTCACTTCAGGTCAACATGGATCTGTGTGGACAAGTGTATGGTGCATTGTGAACTTATGCAAAAGCAAGGTGATGGATCTGGGTGATCCAGTGGATCTGGGCTGCATCTAGGGCAAGCCCTGTGATCCTGGCATCATCCAGAGATGGTTTGATATAGAAAGTTTTGTCTGGAAATGTGTGGATTCAAAGATGAGTCATAACCAAGCCTTAATGCAATAATTAATTAAAAACAGTGTTAGGGTCTGGTTGGAAAATTGTAAAAGTGTACTCCTGGCTATTTTGGGGTCACTGAACGCGATGCTCGCGTTTGTTTTGGGTTTTGGTGAGCCGAAGAAACGAAAATGCGTTTCGGCTAGGTTAGAGAAGTAATTCATGGCCCGAAGTTTTCCTCGGGTATCGTGCTGTCACAAATGGGTGAGCACGGCGTTCAGCAAGTCGAATGTCACCTGCTGGAGGTGACAGCTCGTAAAAATGATTCTCCGTTTAAGAGAACGAGCCAAAACGGGGTTAATTTAGTGTATAAAACACATACTAGGTAAGCTCAAGGGGCTTGCTGCAATTGTAACAATATAGAAAAAGCTAGATGAATGTTCTAAAGTTGTAATGACCTTTCGGTGGGTTTCCCGGGGTCCTTGAAAAGCTAAGTATGCTTAATAGTGCGATAATCGACGAAATGGTCGATTCACGCTAGTTGTGCCTGGAGGATTTGGTAGATCCTGAGTTGTCATCTGGTATTGTTGTAGGCCCCGGTCATCAGGAGCCAGCCCGTGATTCGTCTTGTGATTATCGCGATCGTCTACCTTCTGGTGGAGTCGTTGTTCCTCCTATATACAGGTGGGTTTATCTTCGGTCCGCGTTTTATCAGGTCGGCCCTATTGGGTGCCGTGGTAGGTTGGACCCCTGTTCTTGGTGTAACCCTGAACCTATGCTTTAGCCTTACTATATGCTTTCATTCCAGCATTCAGTTATTTCAGCTATATTGCCTGATTATACATATGAGCCTTTCGTGATACTCTATTCTTCACTGCATGTTTAGAATAGGAGTTCTAGTCTCAGTACTTGGCATGAATTGCATCAGTATCGATATCCTAGTGGGGATTTCCTCGGCTTCTCGCCGTCTGTCCGGTCTACCGACCGTGGACTGAGATTTAGCAGTATGATTGCTATTGAGTTTATACCTGTTCTTATTACTTGCTTATCTTTCCAACAGTTGCTTGTTATTCATGTTGAGATATATCATGTTCTTTTCAGTGGTTGATATGCATTTCCTGGACACATGCCATGCTTGATTGGTCACTAGCATAGTTCTATACCTGTCTCTATTCTTCACTGCATGTTTAGAATATGTGAGATTATTTCAGTACTTGGCATGTTATACTTGTATCCCAGTGGGGATTTTCCTCGGCTTCTTGCCGTCTATGTGGTCAGTGGACCATGGTTTGAGCATCAGCATTATGATCGCCGTCGAGCCAAGCTTTCAGTCGCGCACACCAGCGGATTAGCTACCCGTCATGGTGTTCTTTACCGGTAGAGAGGTCTGATTGACCCGTGAGCCTAGTGGGGTTATGATAGCTTGATTGTGTGACCAAAAGTGGTTGTTGCCTGAGGTCATATGCTCCATGGTAAAATTTAGCCTGAGGCCCTTGTGGCCAAAAGTGGCAGTGATTGGGTATATTTGTGATGATTACTTTTGATGCATTATCCTTGTTTATCATTTACTGCTTGCCAGATTATCAGTGATAGCATGATTGTTTCCTGCTTATTAGTACAGTATATTCATTCCTGCTTGTCAGTTATAGCATGATCATTCATTCCTACTTGTAGTTTTATCAGTGATAGCATGATCAGCTCTATATATGATTACACTGCTCTGTTGATTAATCCATGATTAATGGTACATATTTGAATTATACCTTTCAGTTGCAGTATATCCTACTTTTGCTATCCGCTTATTATTGTATCCAGTAGGTACGGCTTGCTATTTCCCGGCCCGTCGCGCCCACTGGGATACACTCCGGTGTGTCTCACACCCTCGGGTGACTGTTTTTCAGGTCCTTCGGGTGGGGGGACTTTTGGACGCTCTGTGTGAGGACGTGAGATAGACTGTCCCTAGTAGGATGTACCCCTTTTGTTTTAGTAAAACTTATAACTGATATTTCCATTTTGAGAACTGGATTGTAATAACTCTGGAACCTTGTGGATGTAATAGAGTAGAACTTCTTTAGTATATCTATCTTGTATCTACTCTGATTGACTGTATCTGTTAGCCGAGCACATATAGGGAAGACTTTGTTGGAGATACAGAGACTTTTCTATATGTGTGGCGGTCTGTTCACGCCTTGGAGAGTTCAAGTTTTAACTCTGAAAAAAAAAAAAAAAAATTTTAGACCCACTTTCGAATCTCGGGGCGTGACAGATTAGATGGTATCAGAGCATAGGTACACGGTACCTAGGTTTGGGTTAGGAAAAACCCTAGAATGACTGAGTGACGCGAGAGCGTGGGCATATGGGTAGATAAATTTAAAAATAATACGTTTAAGTGAGTCTGGCCTGACTAGGGTTGTTGGGCTGCAGATTATGGCCCGTCTTCGAGGTAGAGGGTCTCAGCGTGGGGCGGACAGTGGCCGAGGTGTCGGCCGACCGCCCAGTGCACCAGTGGAGCCGGCGGACACTGATCGGTTCCAGCAGATTCAAGATCAGTTCACCGCACTGTCGGCGGTGGTTCAGCAGCTTGTGCAGCAGGTCGCTGCTTTTACTGCCCCACCAACCCCGCCACCAGTACCACCTCCTGTGCCAGTCGTGGAGGAACCAATCATACCTCCTGCCGCCCCTGTACCACCTGTAGCGACGGCCACGGCAACTGCCACCATTTCTGGGACTGCAGCCGTCCTAGATCCACTGATTGCGGCAGTCGGGACTTCTTCGCAACCAGCGACGCTTGTTGCGGCAGAGGATGCTCAGGCGGAGCGGGTTCGAGCAAAGGCGGTCTTGTTAGAGTTCAAGAAGTTCCAGCCGCCCACTTTCGATGGTACTGATCCTGATAATTGGGCGATAGAGAAGTGGGTGCTGCGTATAGAGAAGCTGTTCCGAGATATGTATACGGAGGACCGAGACAGTGTACATTTGGCCGCTCACTGTCTTGAGGGTGAGGCGGACCAATGGTGGACAGGAATATTGAGGGAACAGTTTGGGGGTATACATGAACCCCCGTGGCATGACTTCAAGGCGGCAATTTATGACCGCTACCTGAATGACATCACGAAGCAAGAGTTGGAAAGGGAATTGGAAACCATGCGTCAAGGGGATCGCACGGTTCGGGATTATGAGCGGGAATTCTCCCGTATAAGCGCTCTAATTCCGCATGCGGTGCGAGACGAAGGTCGCAAGATTCGACTGTTTACTCAAGGGCTGCGAGCCGACATCAGGCGACTTCTCTCCCCTCTGGACATCAGTTTGTATCGGAACTGTGTCAAGCGTGCACTTGCGGTGCAAGCTGATATCTCTGTTGCACGTGCTGAGCGCCAAGCGGCTGAAAAGGGTAAAGAGAAGAAAAGGCAATTTCATGAGAATACTAGTGGTTCAATAAGCAGTGGCAAACCACCTAAATATCCTCAATCCCAAAGAACGACCAAGAGCGTGAGTACCCCTGCTGTTAGCCAACCGCCATTTTCTCAGTCATGCATTATTTGTGGCGGATCCCATCGTACTACTAGTTGTGAACAACGCTTTGGTCGCTGTTTCCGCTGTGGCCAGACAGGACATATGGCGAATAACTGTTCGCAGCAACCTACATCGGCTCCATCCTCAGCTTCTGCTCCTGCCGCCCCTGGTCGACGTCCAAACCCTACTGCTAGTTCGGCATCCACTGGACGTACCCCTCGACCGACTGAGGGAGCGCGCCAACCTGCTGGCGGGCGAGTCTATGCATTGAGTCAGAGCGATCCACCAATGGAGGACCCGACAGAAGTCCACATAATTGACAAATGAAGAATTATTGGTGGTTGGAACTATTTTGTGATAATTGAGTCATATTAAAACTTTAGTAGTACTATAGTTAAGTTTAAGTTTCGGGGACGAAACTTTTTATAAGTGGTGGGTGATGTAGTAACCGAGAATTTTAAAGAGTTAAATAAATTTCTGGATTTATTAATTGCAGAAAATAAGTAAATTAAGCCCCAAAAATATCGCTTTTTGATCGTGGTCTGATCTCAAAAATCTGAGTTCACCATTGCGACCGTCTCGTCGAAACATGAAAAATTCATATTCACTTGTCGACGATCCAACGGTCGGATCTTCCAGAAAACAGCAAAGAAATTGCGGGCCCCGCGACTTAAGTGTGAATAGTAACTCCGGTTTTCGGACCCCTCTGGATCGACGGTGGGCCAAACCACTATCTGCAAAACAAGACTAGCAGTATGAGTAGTCGATCCTAGCTAAATTCAACGTTCTGAGCGCAATGGCACTGACGGATTTCGTGTTTGGCGATCCGGGTGCATCGAAGTGCGTGCGTCGGATTACGACACATTGAGCTAAATGGCCCGAGAATTCATTTGTGCACCAAATTGAGCAAATGAACAGCCTATCTTGAAGCTCTCGACGAGCCGGATGTCGTGGCGAAGTCCATTTCGCATTTCGTCGAGTAAATTTTCTTGAAATGCGTGAAAGGTGCCGAATTATCACTTTTCCTTTAAGTTGTTGGGTGATCTTGGGCCAGAACTCTTGGGACTTGGTTCATTGGGCCTCTGCCAACTTGAGAAGCCCATGAGGGTGGTTGTGCAGAGCTCGGGCTAGGGGTGAACCGGGTTGAGGCAAAAATAAAAATCTATTGCATTGGCTTTTGGGCTTCCTCGTGGGGGGTTACACGAGTGAGTCTCTTGGGATTTTCTAACTCCCAAGAGTACTCCTCTTAAGCCTCGGAGGCTGGGGTGGCCGAGGGTGATCGCCATTGAGAGGAACCCGAGAGAGAGAGAGAGAGAGAGAGAGAGAGGAAGAAGAAGATGGAACCAACTTCTTCCAAATCTTGATCTGGAGATCCAGTGGAGTTCCTCTGTACCAGTGGAGTGTTGCTGGAGCTTGCCGTGGCCGCGCGTGAAGAAGGAACCAAGAACCGGCTTCTTCCTCCTTCACCAACTCCGGCCAAGGTAAGAGCACCCTAACCAATGGTTCTCAAGACCCGAGACCCTTAGCAGTAGATTCCCTGTGTCCTAAGGATGCTCCCTGCACGAGCCCGAGCCCCCATGCAGTTTGGTTGGCCGGCGGGAGCAAGGTCTCGCCGGAAACCTAACCTAGCTCAGCCTCGGAAGAACTCGGTAACCAGTGGACCAAACGGGCTCAAACTCGGGGTGCTTGGACTGTAGGTGGAAGGGACCAACTCCACCAAATTTGGTGGAGTATGGTCAACCCGGTGAATTGCAGTATGATGCCCTAGTTTTCGGGTTTTTGAGCCTCAACCGAGCTTCTTGCTCCGGCGCCGGCAGGCTTCCCCGACGCCGGCCAACTACCCAGATCACTTGCTGGGACCAAGAGGAACCCAACCATGCTTCTGCATGGCTCCCATGCAGCCCGAATGAGGGTCGGCCATGGTTGACCCGAAAGTGAACCCCAACGTCGCCGCCGGCGTTCCGGCCATCTCCGGCCGGGGAGGATGTGTCGGGAAGCTTCGTTTGGAGTAGAGGAAGCTTACATGCAAGTTAGAAGGCTTCTTATAGCCTCTGTAAAAATCCGCCATTAACGGGCTTGAGCTCCAAGATGGAGCTTTGCTCCGCCGCGCCGCCGCCGCACCCCGGGGTCCCGCCGCATGCATGGAAAGTTTCAGAGGAACATTTGGCACCTATTGGTGTTTTTGGTTGGATCCCAGAACCTCTAGTAAAGTGGTCACCATTTTCGAGGTTTGAGGCATCTTCTTCAACCTCGGGTTCCGGCTATCCGAGGGTGTAGAGTTGAATCCAAATTGCTGGGAACATTGTTAAAGCTCTATAGAGCATTTCCTTCCAAGCTGGAAGCCCCCAGGTGCTGTGGTTGCAGAGAACAAAGCTTGGGAATGTTATATGTGAATGTTTGTGAGTGATGCCCACCAAGTGCTTGACAAAATGCCTCACAGAACTTCCAAGCAGAATTTGACAAAACTTTGTATATGAAAGTTGTTTAGAATTGTCCCCTGAGCTTGATGCTCACTTCAGGTCAACATGGATCTGTGTGGACAAGTGTATGGTGCATTGTGAACTTATGCAAAAGCAAGGTGATGGATCTGGGTGATCCAGTGGATCTGGGCTGCATCTAGGGCAAGCCCTGTGATCCTGGCATCATCCAGAGATGGTTTGATATAGAAAGTTTTGTCTGGAAATGTGTGGATTCAAAGATGAGTCATAACCAAGCCTTAATGCAATAATTAATTAAAAACAGTGTTAGGGTCTGGTTGGAAAATTGTAAAAGTGTACTCCTGGCTATTTTGGGGTCACTGAACGCGATGCTCGCGTTTGTTTTGGGTTTTGGTGAGCCGAAGAAACGAAAATGCGTTTCGGCTAGGTTAGAGAAGTAATTCATGGCCCGAAGTTTTCCTCGGGTATCGTGCTGTCACAAATGGGTGAGCACGGCGTTCAGCAAGTCGAATGTCACCTGCTGGAGGTGACAGCTCGTAAAAATGATTCTCCGTTTAAGAGAACGAGCCAAAACGGGGTTAATTTAGTGTATAAAACACATACTAGGTAAGCTCAAGGGGCTTGCTGCAATTGTAACAATATAGAAAAAGCTAGATGAATGTTCTAAAGTTGTAATGACCTTTCGGTGGGTTTCCCGGGGTCCTTGAAAAGCTAAGTATGCTTAATAGTGCGATAATCGACGAAATGGTCGATTCACGCTAGTTGTGCCTGGAGGATTTGGTAGATCCTGAGTTGTCATCTGGTATTGTTGTAGGCCCCAGTCATCAGGAGCCAGCCCGTGATTCGTCTTGTGATTATCGCGACCGTCTACCTTCTGGTGGAGTCGTTGTTCCTCCTATATACAGGTGGGTTTATCTTCGGTCCGCGTTTTATCAGGTCGGCCCTATTGGGTGCCGTGGTAGGTTGGACCCCTGTTCTTGGTGTAACCCTGAACCTATGCTTTAGCCTTACTATATGCTTTCATTCCAGCATTCAGTTATTTCAGCTATATTGCCTGATTATACATATGAGCCTTTCGTGATACTCTATTCTTCACTGCATGTTTAGAATAGGAGTTCTAGTCTCAGTACTTGGCATGAATTGCATCAGTATCGATATCCTAGTGGGGATTTCCTCGGCTTCTCGCCGTCTGTCCGGTCTACCGACCGTGGACTGAGATTTAGCAGTATGATTGCTATTGAGTTTATACCTGTTCTTATTACTTGCTTATCTTTCCAACAGTTGCTTGTTATTCATGTTGAGATATATCATGTTCTTTTCAGTGGTTGATATGCATTTCCTGGACACATGCCATGCTTGATTGGTCACTAGCATAGTTCTATACCTGTCTCTATTCTTCACTGCATGTTTAGAATATGTGAGATTATTTCAGTACTTGGCATGTTATACTTGTATCCCAGTGGGGATTTTCCTCGGCTTCTTGCCGTCTATGTGGTCAGTGGACCATGGTTTGAGCATCAGCATTATGATCGCCGTCGAGCCAAGCTTTCAGTCGCGCACACCAGCGGATTAGCTACCCGTCATGGTGTTCTTTACCGGTAGAGAGGTCTGATTGACCCGTGAGCCTAGTGGGGTTATGATAGCTTGATTGTGTGACCAAAAGTGGTTGTTGCCTGAGGTCATATGCTCCATGGTAAAATTTAGCCTGAGGCCCTTGTGGCCAAAAGTGGCAGTGATTGGGTATATTTGTGATGATTACTTTTGATGCATTATCCTTGTTTATCATTTACTGCTTGCCAGATTATCAGTGATAGCATGATTGTTTCCTGCTTATTAGTACAGTATATTCATTCCTGCTTGTCAGTTATAGCATGATCATTCATTCCTACTTGTAGTTTTATCAGTGATAGCATGATCAGCTCTATATATGATTACACTGCTCTGTTGATTAATCCATGATTAATGGTACATATTTGAATTATACCTTTCAGTTGCAGTATATCCTACTTTTGCTATCCGCTTATTATTGTATCCAGTAGGTACGGCTTGCTATTTCCCGGCCC